>JASTWQ010001026.1:0-41996 GCA_035220615.1 Leptothorax acervorum
CGTAATATAATACATTTTATAATTAAAAAGATTGGTTTAATATTATATCAATAATAACAAGATACTTATAAATGAAAGTACATATATGTGGAGGGGTTAAAGCCATAGTGGTGTAAGTCAATTTTCTTGACCACTTTTTCCCCTTTTTTTTCAACATATTTGCATGTGTAGACTGCATCTATGAACTCAACTCGATAAGTTAAAAAAGTGACTTACACCACTAGGGCTTTAACCTCTCCATGTATAAGAGCGTATTCAAAAGATTATACGTTTTTATATAGATATCTAAAGTGAATTTAGAATTTTAAAACATACTCAGTAGTAGCCTGCATTTTGTAATAACTATATCTAATATTTCTTATATTGCAGAATTTATGACAATTATTGCAATTATTTTTATTACGTAATTATTATACACATAACATTTTTGTTCTAAAAATTATAATTCTAGTAATATATTATGCAGTTTTTTTAATCAAAGTAACATCTATTTTTTAAAAAATAATTAAAAATATAAAAATTAAATTATTCCTTCCTATTTTTTATTGCCTTTTTTTCACGATACTAAAGCGGCTCATACACGTACGAGTCCGGCTCGGCTCGGTTTCTACTCGTTCGTGGGTGGGTTTTCACGAGCCGGGCTCGGCGTCCAACGAGCCAAATTTCGGGACTATTCGGTACAGTAGACTCCCGCGCTTCGCCACGGGTCGGGACCGGAAGTGGCTTACTGCGGGCGCCCCCACCACTCGCAACCGTCGGCGCTTGATGGGGCTCTCGCAAGGCACACTTTCCGCCTATCTTTTCGTTTAACAATATGTAACGCTTTGTTTTTAACAATGGGACCACTAAGCGGAACACGATTTCTGCATTGCGAAAACCACAAAAAGAGAGCTTCTTTGAGATCGCGGTATTTTTCGCCGTAAGCATTTAACGATAGCCGCTTTTATCACCTTTCTCGAATGATTTGCACCATTGCTCGATTCTATCGCAATCTTTAATCCACTTGTGAATCGTTGACACATCGACTCCTTGCTCGTGAGCTAAGTCGGATATAGACTGAGACGAGTGTGTCAACTTTTTGATAATATTCAGTTTTTCTTGCATTGTTTTCCGCTGTCCCCGTTTTTGTACACCACCATCCTTTCTCACGTTCATCGTGCACGAAGAAGTTAAAAAAACGGACTACAATAAAAAAGTCGACTAAATAAAACGCATAACTATAAAGTAAACAAACGAAACAAGCTCTCATCAAAACGTCTGTACCGGCGCCAACGTGTTTTGCACTGCATCGCCGGCAGTTACGTATGCGTCGCTAAGGAAACACGCGAGTAGTAGGGGTACGTTGCCGAGCGGAGCGGTGGCGGAGCGGCCGGGGAAGTGGCCTAGCGCGGGATGGCGAAGCGCGGGAGTAGTGTGTGTTGTGAAAAACGTTTGAGACGGCGAGCCGGACTCGCGAGCCAAACTCGTACGTGCAGTATGGGCCGCTTTAAACAAAAAAATCAAGTGCTTTTTACTTAAATTAAAGCGGATAAAAAGTAGTTTTGTATTTAATCAATAGCTTCTAATTATTTAGTATAAACATAGTCCTATGTTTAGAATTAATTTACGATATTATATTTATAACTGATTAATCAACTGTGTTGTAACACTGCTTGATTTTCTGTGTTGATAAACATACATAATTTTTATTAAAGTTATGAAATGCACGTGTACAATATCATATTTTATACTGGATTATATTAATTATTATCATAGAACTATGTTAATAACAACACTGTTAGAAGCACTGTGTGAATATCACACACTTTTTGCGTGTGATGTGTGTCCGCCGTTTTAAGACATCTGTAAGTGTGTGATATGACTTTTTCACGCACAAATGAATGTTTGATTATTAATATCACACACAAGTGTGTCAATATCACACACTTACAGACGTCTTAAAACGGCGGAAACACATTACACGCCAAAAGTGTGTGATATTCACACAGTACTTCTAACAGTGTAAATAAAAATATTGCTTTAAAATCTTTTAAAGCCAAATTGAGTTATATAAGAATGTGTATTCTACCTTAATAAATTAAGTAAGAATAATTTTTGTATTATTTTTATTTAAAAAGAATTTCCTGAATAAATGTTGTTAGCAAATAAATAGTTCTACACAATTTTTATTAATTTTATATTATAATATATTTATATGTTTTTCCTTGTAAAGTACCTATTATCTGCAAAAATAGCATTCCGCAAAAATTTTATTTTTTTTAACTGTGTCATAGTTAAAACTGATATCTCTTTTATGGAATGGTGTCTATACTGTATACTTTGTACAAAAAAATAAGTATACAATTTATATCATAAAATATAATTCCACAATTTAATTTTGCAAAATTTTATAGCTTTTTATTTATAGAAACTTTTGTAAATTTTTATTTGCATGAATTAATTATGCATAAATTTCCAGAAAACAATGGTTTAAATGTTCAAATTACTTCTGTAGTTTGTAGTAACTTATACGTAAAACTACACTGCAAATCCAAGTGTGTTATTTTAGCTGAAGCTTTTTTTACACATATCTTGCTATTTTAAATTACGTCATTTAACACAGTTGAATGTATTGACTTTTAATTTAGTGTAAAAAACAGTCAAGTGTGTTGATTCGTGTGTCATTTATGCGTGTATAAAAAATGACATTTGGATTTGCATGACAGACAATATTACAGCTAATAAATCTTCTTGAAAACTTTTTTATAAAGTCTGTACAATAACTGTTTTGTCATATCTTTTCCAGTTGTAGCCCGCAAATAAAAACTTGTACATTTTGTATATATATGACAGAGGAATTGTAATGAAGGACAAAGGCTAAAGTAGATAAGATATCGTATGTGCAATCATATAGCTATACATATTAGGAGCCTATCTCATAATAGGGACTTTCCTCTACTCAAAATAACTGCAATATTTTTTAAACTTTTTTGTTTATAACTTTTTAACAAACAACGAGAGACGGCTAAAACCTGTGGAAGGTTACTCAAAGTCATGACCTTGACAACATATGTCATACATGTACTATTTCCACATGCATATTAGTCGTTTATGTCTTTTAGTACTCAAAATATCTGCTATATTTGTCAAATTTTTTTGTTAATAACTTTTAACAAACAACGAGCGACGGCTAAAACCTTTTGAAGGTCACTCAGGGTCATGACCTTGACAACATATGTCAAGGTCAAGGTCATCGGGACTTGCTCCCCTGATCGGTATTTTTATCCTCAAAATAACTGGTATATTTTCTAAATTTTTTTGTTTATAACTTTTTAATAAAAAACGAGGAACGGCCAAAACTTTCTGAAGGTTACTCAGGAGGGTGACCTTGACAACATATATCAAGGTCATGGTTGTCGGAGGTGCATCCCCTAAAATGCATAATTACCAAATTCTGTACAGTTATAAACACGACATCATACCACATATTGCATTCAGCGTGTTCACCAAAAAATGGTACTAAATCTTTTACAATTGTTCCTCCTGCATTTTTCAAAAACTTTGTCATGTTTTCGCTTTCTTCAATCAAAATCTCAACAAACTGCTGCAATATATTAAAATGAAATGTGGGTGTTAATATCTTTCGTCGTGAATGCCATTTGGCGCCTGAAACATAAACAACGTAATGCACATTTGTGAAATAATGATGTAAAACAAATATTGCCGTGAGACATATATTTCTATATTTAATTTGAGATTAATTGATTTTTAAATACCACAATTATTTTAAATTTATCATTTCTCTAATGTGCGTTTAAACTTTAAACTCTTGTGATAACACACAGCATTGTTTGGTAACACACACAAGAGAGGAATTCTTTGTAATATACTTTATGTTCTTTTTTTACAATACCTTTAAATTTAATGTAATTATATTATTCAATAATTTATTTTATTATATTTAATAGTATGTATTTGCAATTATTGAATTCATGATTAATATCAGATATTGTAAACATTTATGTAAATCTGATTACTATTAATATTATTGTAGGTAATTAATTGTTGTCAATTGGAAGAAATAAAGTAAAATTTATTTAACAAATGGTTCTCTTGTGCAGTGCACGATAGAACCGGCGATTATTACCGGATACCCTGTATATCATTGCAGGGTATATATTGTATTACTAACAAAATTAAAACCAAAACAAAACTTAATAAAGAATTATATATACAATATATATGTATATATAATACCATTATATAAATATACCATTATTTATGTTAATATCATTTTGTTACCTTCACTAGTAAGAAGACCAGTACCGAACCAAGGATGTAAAACATCATAAAGAGAACTCTTTTCGATATGTTTTGTGCTGCTTAATATTATCTGAAATTATAAAAAGTATTTAGTTAAATATTATTTAATTTAAACACTAATAATACATTAATAGATAATTAATTAATTATGTAGTTTGTTTGACGCTTTTTGACTTTTAATTTTATGCTTACGCTGAAGATGACCTCAAGAAAGGATTGAAACGTTCGTAATATTTTAATATTTTATTTGTTAAATATATTGCGCACCGTTCACTGAGCCTAACTCTAATTGCCCACGTTTTTATTTATTGATTTATCAAGAAAGCTTTTATTTATTTTATTTAATTAATTGATTTTGTAAGTATTTTAAACATTCCATTATCTCTAATAGCTTATTCACCAATAAGCATATGTTCTTGCAAATTAAAAGAAAAAATATATATTTTATCGCTAATGTATTAATAATAAGAACAGAATCAAATGATTTTATGTTGCATTACCTCTAAATCATCCGGATGACGGATGAATACTATAGGAAGAAAAATTTCCCAAATTTTACAAATGGGATAGTATTGGGGTTGGTCATAGTAACCAAAATTTTCCATATTTCCTCTAATAAGTGTATACGTTTACTATATAAACTTACAAAAATATTATAAATATTGTTTAAAAAATATAGGGGAACCCAAGGCATAATGGAAACTCTAAGGTTTAAACGAGTTTTAAACATATTAAAAATAAATAAATAAACTTGATTTTGCCATAATTTTTTCATTGCTTATCTTATGCAAATATATCAAAGAAACTGCAATTGTCAGTCGCAGAGAGTACAACGAACGCATTGAATAATTGGTAGTACCTTTGAGCTGAAAATATGATATAAAAATTGATAACAACACGCGGTTAAAGACACTCTATGAGTAATAATTTCCGAACATTTCATTACATGGCAGCATCTCTGTAAAAAGTTGTCGACCATATCTCATTATGCTTCGTGGTCCTGTTATGCCCCAAGTTCCCCTATAATGTTTGACTTTAGCGTTATATTTAATGTATTCTGCTGTACCTCAAATAACTTGAAATTCAGAAAACAAATTGCTTAAAAAAATGTATGAGCTTGAATAGTTTTTAAAAGTAATCAACATGCAATAATTTATATTTATTGTATATATATCAGAAGGAAAGTTTGCAAATATTACACTTAAAAACTTGTGTACAAAGGCAAATATTAATTTACTGGAATGTATAAAAAAACTTACCTCGTGAACCAACAATTTGCAAAAAATTTCCAATAATCAGATGACGTGGTAGTCCTGGTATAAGATTGATAAGTCGCCCATTTTTTCCATAGTGTATATAATAATTATACACCAATAGAATAAAGATAAGTAATAACAATATAGTAGTGATCATCGTTGTTGACGAAATAATTAGCCAATTTTATCAAGTTTTGTTTCCTGCAGTTCTCTTCTTTTAGTTCTTAAATTATACAAATCACAAAATGTATATTATTCTTTCAAAACAAAATTACATTCTTTGTATCCTACACAGTTGGAAAATTTGTGTTAGAATTAACATAAATTATATGTCCCAAACGGTCCACACTTAAATTTTTGTTAATTTAACATAATACGGATGTGTTAAATAATAACATTTTGATATTTTGTTAATATTTAAACAAAAAAGAAATATAATTTTGATCGTAATTTGAAGTTATTTGTGTGTACAATTAATATAACTGTTATGTTAAAATTAATATACGTATAAAAAATGTTCTTTTTACATTTCACAAATATAACAATTCAAACTTTTAATTGGTATAATATGTAAAAGTTATACTATTTATTTGTTAAAAGTTTTATTTCTTAAGAGAGTAGACAACCTTGACAAGCGATAAAATCGACTTTCTGTAAGGTAAATATTTAAGAAATAAAATACTCTAACTATTTAAAACTTTAACACACAATTCTATATTTTTTTACGGTTTTACTGCTTTCCTTCATCACCAATAACTCTCGTTATTATTAATATTTTTTAACAATTTTTTTAAAATAATTATAAAAAATATATGTATACAGAATCATGTGCCAAAGTTTCAAATACTCAGTTTCTCAAACGATCAATTTTTTTGCTTGTCAAGGTTGTCTACTCTTTTAACGGAAGATTTATATTAACGTAACATTTTATTTTTGTTAAATAGTAAATATACAAAAATGTTATTATTGTTTTCTTAAGTTTGTTAAGATAAATATTCTTCTTTCCTTAAATATCGATTTGTTCCTTTCGGTAGGTAGGTAAACCGGCTTCAAATACTCTGCATTTCTTTTATTTTTATTAATTGTTACTATGGGTACGTTCGGGGAGTGTGCTATCAGCGCTATTACATTTTATCTTTATTGTTTATTAGATCTTTATGTAAAACAAGGTAATAATCATGAGTAACATTATTTTCAAAATATTATTATAGAAATACAAAGTATTTGAAGGCGGTTTACTGGAAGAAGCAAATTAATATTTGGGAAAAAAAGGATATTTATTTTAACAAACTTAAGAAATTATTATAATTTTTTAATAAAATGCGAGTATTAGTCGGCCTGACTGGCAGTAATTTATTAGTAAAAGAACGACGTTTCAACCCTTACTTTGGGTCCTTATCAAGTTGATGTTAATGTTGACAATGCTGGAATAATATAATTATTAACTCTCTCTTACATAAATCATTGTGCGTCAAATCACAATACTTAAGTCATAATTAAAACGGGCGATAAACAGTTGGAGAGAGTATACTTAGTAAGGGGACATGACCGTCTCTTTTAACGCACGGAAAAACGAGTGATACATGCTTCATAAATAATAATCGAACACAATAAATGTCATAGAAGGTAAAGTTTAGAGGGAAAATATTATACGGTCATAAACCAATGGTAAATTTTTAGTGTCTTTTTGAGAATTAATAGCATCTTTATGCTTTTTAATAAACACCATTTCTGAAATTTCGCGTTTTTTAAGGTTCTGTTTCCTGTGTAAAATTTGAGCATCTTGCCATTTAAAGTTGTGATTGAAGTCCATTCTGTGTTTGCTAACAACAGAGAGCTGATTGGAGTGCTTATTAATATCCGCGCTATATTCTTTTATACGGGTTTCCATATGCCTTTTAGTCTGACCAATGTAGCAAGCATTACAATCAGAGCAATTCAGTTTGTACACAACACCTGTGCATTTCTTACTGTCTAATCTATCTTTCCCTTTTTCGATTAACACATCCAATTTCTTAGGAACCGTGTATAAAGTCGTTAAGCCGTAATTGCTAAAAATACGCCGTAAGTTTTCACTAAAAGTTTTTACATACGGAATGGGCACATAACTTTTTAGGTCTAACAATAAGTATATGTTATTTTAATAAACAATTTTTAATCAAATAAATAGGATTACTAAATTCAAAGAAACCGTTCTCTCTGTATACATATAAGCCTTATAAAGTTGGATCTAGTCAAGCAAATCTTAAAGAATTATACATGAAATAGGGGTAGAAAAGACTGAAAAATATAACAGAATTAGAAAAGTTACCAATAATTAATACTAAATTGTCCAAAAACATCAATTTTTAAAAAGTCTCAAGCGGTTAAGACGAGGTATAGTCTTTAAGGGTTAAAGTTTTATAATATTGGCAATTTTTCTAATTCTATTATATTCTGCAGTCTTTTCTACCTCTATTTCATATATAATTTTTTAAGATTTGGTTAATCAGTTCTCTTGAGTTATAGAAGTTTGGGTAAATTGTGCACACACACACACACACACACCACACACACACACACACACACACACACACACACACACACACACACACACACACACACACACACACACACACACACACACACACACACCCACACACACACACACACACACACACACACACACCACACACACACACACACACACACACACACACACACACACACACACATACGGACATTGTTTAAAGTTGCGATTTTTTGACGTTTTAGAACATTCTAAACACATTGGCAGCGGCACTGTCTTACACACAGGTCTGGAAATTCTAGTAGTGGGGGATGGTCGTCTTAACGAGGAAGAATTTAACTCACGGCTTTGTCACCATGCTTCGCTGTCATCGAAAAGGATAGATGGTAACCACAACAACCACGTAGTAACATAATTTTTAATTATAATGGCTATATTCCGATATTTACTGTCAGAAACTGTCAGTACTGAAAATCTATAGTATACGTGATGTAAAATATAGAAATATATTGATTTTCAGTACTGATAGTTAATATCGGAATGCAGCCATAACATAACGTTTTAATTAAATTATATATTTTAATTATATAAAAAATAAAAAAATATAAATAACGGCAGCGCATTTTTTGGGATGACGCGTGGCTCCGTGGCTATGCGACTGATTTATATATATGCCATAAATATAAATCTCTAAAAGTAAAACAGTCAACTTTTAAAATCTCGAAAAAATAGATTTATTTAAAAAGTGGCAAGAGAGAGTAGCAATATAAAAGTAAAATCGTCCCATTACGTGTGTGAGAAAACTTTGAAGAACGATACATCAACAGACAGCGTAGTCAGGGAACCACGCATCATCCCCAAAAATGCTGCCGTTATTTATATTTTTTTATATAATTAAAATATATATAATTAAAACGTTATGTTATATTATAATTGAATTTATATAATTAAAATTGTTACTACATGGTTATCGTGGTTACCATCTACCCTTTACGATGGCAGCGAAGCATGGTGACAACGCCGTGAGCTAAATTCTTTCTCGCTATGACGACCATCCCCAACCATCAAAATCGGCATGAGTTTCCAGACCTGTATGTAAGACCGTGGGCAGCGGTAACAAAAAAAAAAAAAATTTTTTTTCGAAAACAAAGCTTTCTCTATAAGAAAACAATATAAGAATAAACCATTTATTACAAAATATGCAGAGTATTATAATATTATCAGATTATTATAATTGATTCAAATTCTTTGGTTTACTTGTTGTAGCTCTTTTATGTCCATTATTATATCTACACTTTAAAACTTCACTGGTGTCTATATGAGAACTGTATGAGAGCTTCATTTGTGCGAAAGTTTAAATGTTTCCTTTCATAATCAGAAAAGAAACACGATGTCGTTATCGTTCCTGATAACCTTAAAGTATGGTTATGACACTATAAAATTTGTGATCTTTGGAGAAATAGAAATAATTTAAAAACTTCTAGATTTTCTTCTACAAAAATAGAATTATATATGCTATAATTTTTTAGGATTTAGACAATGTATCTAAATGCAAAAGATAGGAAAACATGATCTCATTAACACATTATAATACATAATAACTATAAATAATAAATAATAAGTTAACAATAATAATTTTTATTCGACTAAACTGACTATTTTTATTTAAGGGAGGACACCACGGTAACTGCCCATTTTCGACTGCCTTCTTTGGTATTTTTTTTTTTAGGAAAGAATAAAATATATGGTCAAAAGAAGTTATGAGCTTTATCACACATATATTAAAGTATGTAAAAAAAATTTTTATTTCTAAAAAAGATACAAAATGGCGGTGCATGAGTCGCTATAGCACTAGTGGTTTTCAGCAAACCCTCTCCGCGGCACGCAGCAGAACTCAAACAATTTTCATCCGATTGACTTGAAATTTTAACTGTAGCTTCTCAGATGAATTTAACAGTCAAGTACGAGCGCATTTTTCGATTAATTAAAATTTGTAAAAAATATATCACTTTTTATACGAAAAATTATGGTCGAAAATTATAACTTTCTATTCAAACTTGCCTCTATTTTTTTGTTTTATATATTTTTTAATTTCCCGTTGTACTTGACTGTTAAATTCATCTGAGAAGCTACAGTTAAAATTTCAAGTCGATCGGATAAAAATTGTTTGAGTTCTGCTGCGTGCCGCGGAGAGGGTTTGCTAGTGCTATAGCGACTCATGCACCGCCATTTTGTAGAAATAAAAATTTTTTTTACATACTTTAATATATATGTGATAAAACTTATAACTTTTTTTGACCATATATTTTATTTTTTTCTAAAAAAAAGAAGGCAGTCGAAAATGAGAAGTTACCGTGGTGTCCTCCCTTAATGTAGTTGTCACGACATTACGACCATTGATTTTGGTCCTTTTAAAGTAAAAATCCATAAATCACAAGTTTAATAATTAAAAAGCATATAAAATCGTAACTCACAATATTAAAACTGACACGGAAAAACGTTCTAATATATAATACAATATTTAAAAAAAAACGATAGATACCCAGATAGCACAGCTGATCTTTATAAATTCAAAAAAATCTAAATCTGATCTTTATGAATTCATAAAGATCAGCTGTGCTATATGGGATATCCAAGTTATAAAATTGGTAAGAAACATTTTACAAACATCTGCCTGATTATGACATTGTGCCAAAGCAAGTTATAAATCTAGAAGTTGGATTTAAGTTGGTTGCACCAAAAAAGATAAAGAGATAAGAGTTAATATAAATTAAATAGCTTACGTGTTTTGTATGTCAAATACTCAATAAAATAATCTGTATAGTCGTAAAATTTTGTCAAATTAAAGTAGATAAAATTAGCATTGCGCATCGTCATCATAGTTGAGTGTCAAAAAATTGATTAAAACCAAAAAGTACACAAATAAAAAGTAAAACTAAATCTTAAAATTAAAATTCTTAGAAAACACGTCACAAAACTACTCAACAATGAACGACAAATTAATACAAATGAGCTAGTATCAAAACAAAATGTAAATCGTTAAAGATGTAGATAAACAGAAAGGCAAATAATCTATGTGGACTTTATAACGTTCACATTCTCCGTATCTTTTTTTAAGTTGATAATGCCATTATATCTTTTAATAAAAAAACATTTCAGCTATCTCTCTCTTTCTAGTATGTTTCTCTTTGTATAAAATCTCAGGTTCTGCAGCCTAATTGAAATCAAGTTTATATGAGAGACCGGTTTCTTACCGATATCTGCTTATACAAATGATTATGAGTGATTGCTTTCGTGCTTTTTAAAATCGCTTTGATGCTCCTAAACTCTTGTCTTTAAATGCTTCTTAGTTTGCCTTATTAAAGCGTTGCATTTGTTGCAATTAAATTTATAAACTAGTTCCGTTTTCTTAAAATGTTTCTATTTATCCTTTCTTCCTTTTATGATAATGTATAGTTTTTTTTGGTATTATATAAAGAACATCAAAATTGAATTTTTTAAACATATGGCTAATATTTTTATTAAGATCCTTAATGTACGAGATTGTTAAATAAACAACGCTGTATGCAAATCAAAGTGTCTATTTATTCAATACTTATATGTATATTTTCCAAACAAAACTTTGATATCAAATTCTGGTTCTTTGTAGACAGATTCAGAAGATCTTCGTAATGCTAACAATAAGTCATATTCAGGTAAAGATCCAATTTGAAATACTTTTCAAGATTTTTTTTAGCCAATATTTTTTCACACCGCATAAAACCATTTTTACAAGGAGAAAGACATTATGTGACAATTATAGATAATTATTTTATACTAATTTACAATTAGCAGAGAAATTGCGAAATTAATTATATACTACATCTAACTCTTTTTTTACGCAGTTTTTCCTAAATAATGCAATTTCTCAAAAAATTTTTGTAATCTGTCGTGCGTATATGTACAGACATTAATTTTAAAATGGCTTAATTATAGAAGCGACTGTCCTCCGATTTTGATGAAAATTTATAGATTCTCCAATGCCTTGGTAAGATGTCACGTGTAACGGGGGAAGAATTGCAAGTATTGTGAGAAATATGCAGCGCTCAATAAGTAAAGTGTAATATACTTATACAAAAACATAGATTTATTTTTAACAATAACCAACTATTTACAATTAGTGAACACAACTTCAAAAAAATAAATATTTTTTATTTAGACGTACATTTATCGAATATTGCAGTATTCACGATATCTAGAAAACTAAATAGACATATGACAAATAGTTTTAAATGTTTACCGCAAGATACGAACACGTTGGTTACAAATTTAAGGGCAGATAATAGTATTTTGTGTGGCATGTGTGGAAAACAACGAATTATGTCGCGCGTGAAGTTGCCGCATGAGCCGAAGGCTTTTGGTGCATTCACACGAGTACGAGTGTGAATGCATCATAAGCTGAGGCGAATGCAGCAACTTCACGCGCGACGTAATTCGTTGTCTTCCGCCATAGACTTATATAGATAGACCGGCCCCTGCCGTGAAAGCATAGTAGTATAAGAATGTATAGTAGTTATTTAGTTTATTTGTAAATTGCAGGCGACTTAGCAAAGCTGCCTTATAAATCAAGTGTGTTTGCGTAGCAAATTGAAAATCATTATTCCTAATCGTCGCTGATATCAGCCTTTTACATTCGCTTCTTACAATTAGTTCAAAACGGTGTTGAAATGCGATGTTTCATTAAACACCTCCAATACACAAAATACGTAAAAATGCGTGAAAAATTTCGTGCCACTCTGTATACAGATATATAGGGATAACAATCGAGAAGTTACTGAAACTATGTAACTGTGTAACACGAGTGGGCAGACCGGAATGAGACATTATACTATAGAAGAAATAAATCATTCTTATTAGCACATAGTTCAAAAAGGGTATACATATATAAACTTATAAAAATTATAAATATTGTACAAATATTGATCCAAGAATTTAGCTGGTTACAGTATTTCAGTAATATGTTGTTGCGCTCGGAGATTCTTACTTGCAAACTCGACATTCTTGCACTCTTATAAATAGAATTGAGAATCATTATTGCAATAACACTAACTTTAAACGAACGCAAAACAATACACGGAAATAATAGTCGCAGAGCTAATTACACTACCTCCGCGTATAAAGCAATAGTTTATTTTTATATAAATAACATTATTTGCTAATAAAAATTACGGGTTAATTCTGTAAATACTATATAATTTATTTTATTTTGTTTATTTATTACAAAATAATAGCTATTAATTTTAGCTCTTTCTATTGTCTGTAATAAGTATTGTTCTTTAGGTTGCTAAAGGTAAGCCACCCATAGTAGGCTATATTCCATTTGGTACTGCACCTTGGCTCAAGGATTACGTCGGTGGTCCAAGTTACCCGACCATTCGACCCTACCCTGCATCCATTGTGAAACCTGATGGTTTGTGGCTGAGAGCATGGAATGCTTTATATTACATTGTGGATGACCTCATACGAGATTATTATTACTTGCCTATTATTTAACGACTTACTGAGGAATATGTAGGCCATGCAATCAGGCCATTACATGAAATAGAAAAAGACAGAATTAATATGGTACTAATTAATACTCATCCTGCGTTCGAGCCTGCGATCCCATTGCCGCCGAATACTCTGGAGATTGCAGGATTGAATGCTCAGGTCGTACAACCAATTGCCGACGAAGTAGTCGTGGCGTGTCCCGAGGTAAGAGAAATTATACTTTTTACTTGAAAAACACAATTTAATAAAAATTGCAATAAAAATATTAGCAAAAAATTTGTTTATACTGAAATAGAATTCTAGCGAAACCCTACTAGTTTATTATTAATTGTTATCTGTATTTAAAGACTATCGAACTATAGGACCTACCATTCTTTCTTGTGTTGCACAGATTTTTTCGTTTTATTCAGTATATTCCCAGTAAGCAAAATGTCAGCGTGCGCACACATTGGCAAAAAATTTGATCAGAATCCACACCAAAACGATAGCCATCTGTGCCCACATTAAGTTCGTATTCTGTCAGAGCCTGCTGACAGGCAATGTGAGCAGACTCTGTCGCATTTCTGGCAATAACAGTTTTGCTTGATACAGCAGCTTCTGTGTAAAATTTGTTGCTTTTCTGACATAAAAAATTTACTGCACGATCTGCTCAGAATCTGTGCAAATTTGACTATATGGGTTGTAACAATAAATACTGTTCTAATTAGCAGAATTTTAAATAAACAATTAGATTAGAAAAATCAATAATTTTGTTTTTATTAAATTGATAATTTCTTGAATATTTTCAAATTTATAAGTTTTTACATGCGCTTATTTCTCATACAATGTGCATACATTGTAAGTACAAACAACGTCTAAAAGAATTATACGTTACGTAAGTATGCACAACGTAAGTCTTTTAGACGTATACTGTTGCTGCATTTGTCTTGACGTTTTTAGCGCTGAAAGCATCGCTCTATCTTCGTTTGTTATTCGATGTGCAACGAAGATAGAATGAATGATGCTTACAGCGCTGAAAGCGTCAAGACGAACCCAGCCTGTATGAGTCGGTTATTATATAATACATATATGTATGCATGTCTATAAAAGACGTACGTTGTGTATACTTTTAATTACATATATATGTAAAATATTTTAAATATGCTATATTTTCAACATTTTAATAATTGAATAAATAGCTATCACATATAATATAATTTCTATTTATTAATTAATTTTTATAACAATCAGTGAATTGCAAGCAAAGGATAAATATTGCGCGGCATATTGTTAAATTTAGAAACCTAAAAATATTTTTTACAATAATATTTTATTAATTTATTTATAACAATAAGTTATAGAAAAATGTCGTATGAGTTTTATTTGAATCAAGATAATACAATTTTCTGCTTAGAGATTATCCATTTGAAAATGTATCGGTTAGGTACTTACGATTAAGTTTTAGCATTAAAATACATATTTTCGTATATTATCGAAATGTTTAGTTTGTCATTATTTCGCAGGATGTGCGCGTATTTCTTGATGGAGCAAAAAATGGAGCTATTTTAATATCGTTAGGAACAAATGTGAGGTGGAAAAATGTCGGTCTAGACAAGATTAAAATCGTTATACTAGCTCTGTCAAAACTGAAGCAACGAGTGTTGTGGAAGCTAGGATATTGAAGTGCCATTTGAAATACCGAACAATGTAATGATTGTGAAATGAATGCCTCAAAACGAAGTTTTATGTATGTTTCCCATTTTCTAGGAAAATACAAGAAACATGAGACCGATATATATATTTTTCGTAATGTTTACTTAATTATCCATTGCTTTTCGCACATTCTCTTATAAACGTGAAAAATTCTTATAATTAGGTTTAAATTTTCTTTATTAACAATTAGGATATTTATAAAATTTGAGTTTTAAATATTATTATAATATTACTCTCTTTTTTGTATTAAGTAAAATGATAATTATAATTGTGAGCATTACTTACTTTTACGTAACACTAATTCAAATTGTTACTTTAATCACAAGTGTTTTAGTAAAATATCGCGAAAGATGTTAATGTTGCCGAATGTCCTTTATAAGACAATTTCAGTTTTCAATTATTATAATTATATTTTATAATCTCTTTATATAATAAGAGAGTAGTTTTTATTATTAAAAAAAAGACGTTTTTGTTAAAAATAATGTTTAGGTGACAAAACTGTAGATTGAAAAATATATCGCATTAGTTTAATCAGCATATACCGCTAAATGTTTGTTGTATTAATGTGAGATTCTATCATGACAGTTGAGTTTTTTAATTTTTTATAATATATTTTTATGTTTAGCTCATAAAAATGTAAGAGCTATCTGGACGCATGGTGGTCTTCTCAGTACCCAAGAAGCAATTTGGAAAGGTATTCCAATTATTGTAATGCCTTTCTTTATGGATCAAAAATTCAATACAGAAATATTAGTAGCTAAAGGCGTTGGCATATATTTGGACGTTAAAATTTTGTCCACGCAGTCCATATTACACGCAGTTGAAGAAGTGCTTTACAATGAAAGGTACCACATTTCGATCATATTTTAATATTATTAATATTATTTAAGCAGTAAATTAACAACATAGTCACATTTTAAATATATAAATGTCTAAGCTCTAATGTTTAATATAATCGATTTATAAACTTTTGTAAAAACAATTGTTTATAATAGAATATGATCGAATAATAGATTATAAAAATTGGCTTTCCTGTTTATGTGTCTTGTCATATTTCTTTTTTTTTTAAATAAAAATGCGTGTTTTTTGTATTACATTATTAATAGTGAAACCTTTCTTTTGGTACAGTTATACAAGAAACATGAAACAGCTATCCAGCGAATTTCGAGATCGGCCAATACCGCCATTAGATTTAGCTGTTTGGGGCATTGAATACACCGTCCGCAATCCAAATCGGACTTTAGTAACGCCACTGAGATTTCAGAGCTGGGCGGAACAAAATCAGATCGACGTGTACGCCTTTTTGTTCCTTATTTTCTTTACAGTATTGTTGAGTATATTTTTTGTAATAAAGCTATTGATTAATTTTTGTTATAATTATATATACATCACATCAAAATTACAGAAGAACAAACAAGCGTAAGTCGTGAAAATATTTACCGACATTGCGTGCAGTAATGTTAATGTAAAACAGTAACAATTACTGTGCCGCAATCAACAACGTAGAACTACGTCAACTGACACTACTTAATGTTAAAGTATAATCAAATGGGCACAGTAACAATTACGTAGGGCTACGTTTTTGGCAAACTGGACAGACGTAGCCCTACGTCAACTGTCCTTCGCTGTATACTTTAACATTAATTAGTGACAGTTGACGTAGTTCTACGTTGTTGATTGCGGCACAGTAATATTGTTACTGTGCCCATTTGATTTTTTATTATATTGGAAATTTTTTTGTAATTCTATTATATTTTTCAGTCTTTTCTACCCCTATTTTGCTTATATTTATTATGTCGGAATTTTTTTCAAATGTAATTCTTTAAATTTTAGTTGATTCGTAATTACTGTGCCGCAATCAACAACGTAGAACTACGTCAACTGTCACTAATTAATGTTAAAGTATACAGCGAAGGACAGTTGACGTAGGGCTACGTCTGTCCAGTTTGCCAAAAACGTAGCCCTACGTAATTGTTACTGTGCCCATTTGATTATACTTTAACATTAAGTAGTGTCAGTTGACGTAGTTCTACGTTGTTGATTGCGGCACAGTAATTGTTACTGTGCCCATTTGATTTTTTTTGCTTATATTTATTATATCGAAATTTTTTTTATATGTAATTCTTTAAATTTTAGTTGATTCGTACTTAAGTTTTATGTAAGCAAAAATAATTTTTTTTTTAATTGTGTTGGAGGGGAAAATTTTTTTTCATATGTAATTCTTTAAATTTTAGTTGATTCGTACTTAAGTTTTATGTAAGCAAAAACGTTTTACGTTAATTTATTTATAATGCTAAAAAGTACACTAATTTTTATCATTTATATAATGCTTTTAATATTACTTTTTAAAATGATTTTAATTAATTAATTAACGTTTACACTTACGATTTTTGTACGATTTCCGTAAATTCTATAACTATAGTATATTCTTCCACTTTTTTACGTACAATATTTAGATATAAATTTTAATACATGTGTATATTAGATAATATTTATTTATTAATGTTTTTAGTCCAACGGTAAGTACGTATCGTATATATCGACAGATTATCAAATTGACATATAATATGTGAAACCAGCAACTTATAGATATAAACATTTATGAGATGGCAATCAAAGAGCGATACGTTTGAATATATACACATATAAGTACATATACACATATATATACACACATGTATATAATAATTTTCCCTTGATTTTTAGATTTTTACGGCATTTCTAAAATTTTATCCAAAACTTGCTTCCTGATTATTTTTTTTTTCTTATACAGTTTCCTCTAAGAGAAATTTTTCAAGAATATTAGCATATAATAGATTGACTTTCTCATAAAGAAACTTTATAAGCGAAGTAAAAAAATATAAGGAAGCAATGTGCATGATTTCTAATTTGCACATTTTATTTATTATATTGGCAAATATTTTATAATTCTAGTCTTTTCTACCCTTATTTCATATATAATTCTTTAAAATTTGGTTGATTAGTCCTTGAATTACATACGTTAGAATTTGCGAGGAATACGTATATACATAAAAGCCTAATATAGCTGAGTCTAATCAACCAAATCTTAAAGCATTGTATATGAAGTAGGAGTAGAAAAGACTGAAGAATATAATGGAATTAGAAAAGTTGCCAATCTATATATATAAAATAGAATGTCTATATGTATGTCTGTATGTCTGTTCTTTATACACTCTTAAACTATTCGACCGATCTGGACGAACTTTTGCATAGTTACTCTTTACATCCTTGCGCAAACTCTTTACATCCTTGCGCAAAACAGACTATTGCGGAATCTCGATACCGATCAGCGATTTTATCCCTTGGTTTTTCCGGGCGTTTCTTCGGTAATTTCGAGATTGCTTATTCGCGATGTACATAGAACCTCGATATTTCACTTACCGATTACCGATTTTATCCCTTGGTTTTTCCGCGTGTTTTTTCGGGAATTTCGAGATTGCTCGCTCGCATGTAACGTAATTCGTTGTTTTCCGCAAAACATAGGCTACTACGGAACCTCGATACCGATTAGCGATTTTATCCCTTGGTTTTCCCGGGCGTTTTTTTGGGAATTTCGAGATTGCTTACTCGCAATGTACATAGAACCTCGATATTTCACTTACTGATTACCGATTTTATTCCTTGGTTTTCCCGCGGCATTTTTTCGGGAACTTCACTTACCGATTACCGATTTTTCAGGGCTTTTTTTAAGTGAAATATCGAGGTTCTGTGTACATCGCGAGCGAGCAATCTCGAAATTCCCGAAAAAACGCCCGGGAAAACTAAGGGATGAAGTCGCTGATCGGTAAGTAAAATATCGGAAAAGCGGAAATGACTCAATAGTGTGAAACTCGAGTAGAATTTTTTTTTCGCTTATATTTATTATATTGGCATTTTTTTCATATACAATTCTTTAAAATTTGGTTGATTAGTTCTTAAGTTATATATAAGCAAAGAAAAACTATCCCCCTACAAAAAATTTTGGCATCGGTTTCAAGAAAATCAGTTTAAACAATCAAAGATCGATACGTTTGAATATATACACATATTAGTACATACACACACACACACATATATATATATATATATATATATATATAGTAATTTTCCCTTGATTTTTTAGGCATTTCTAAATTTTTATCTAAAACTTGCTCCCTGATTATATTGGCAATTTTTTTATAATTCTATTATATTTTTCAGTCTTTTCTACCCCTATTTCATATATAATTCTTTAAAATTTGGTTGATTAGTCCTTGAATTACATACGTTAGAATTTGCGAGGAATACGTATATACATAAAAGCCTAATAAAGCTGAGTCTAATCAACCAAATCTTAAAGCATTGTATATGAAATAAAGGTAGAAAAGATTGAAGAATATAATGGAATTAGAAAAGTTGCCAATAATTAATATTAAATTGCCAAAATTGAAAGTGGTTGAGACTTGAGCATAATTATTTGCTTATAATTGTTTAGCTTCCTTATTAAGGAAGCATTTTAAGACTTTTGAGACTTACGAGAAAAAATGGGACTATATAAGCTATCTAATGACGTATTAATCATTACTCTACGATTATTAGTTTCGAAGATATAAACGTTCAAAGTGTGACATGTTTTCGTTGCATTCGTTGATAATTATTTGCTTATAATTGTTTGGCTTCCTTATTAAGGAAGCATTTTAAGACTTTTGAGACTTACGAGAAAAAATGGGACTATATAAGCTATCTAATGACGTATTAATCATTACTCTACGATTATTAGTTTTGAAGATATAAACGTTCAAAGTGTGACATGTTTTCGTTGCATTCGTTGCATCTCTGCTCCCAATATTACCCCCTACTTACCCCCTACTTACTGTCGACAAAGACGTAGTTCTACGTCAAAAAGTAAAATTAATGTAAATATAGGAAATGTATTAATTGCATTAATATTATACTGAATTATGAAATAAATCAAGATTATGGTATATATTAGAAACATTTAATACAACATTTTTGATGTATAAAAGCTCCCATTTGGCAGTAAATAAAGTAACAAATTATTGTTTAGTAAAATTTCTATCTAAATATTTACTAAAAAAAATATATATATATATTTTTTTTAAATTTTCTTAATTTAAATGTAGAGAGACATAAGTCCGTTTGTTTAAACGATTATGTGTAATTATTAATCCTTTTCAAAAAGAAGGTAAAAAAGCGTCAATCGTACGCGCTATTAACTATATTACATTTGATTTTCCACTACAAAAACCGTGATATTAGGATGTTTGCGACAAGAAAATACGAAAAATTAGTATCATCTTTTCTTAATCATGTTTCTTTATTAAACTTGAAACTTCTTCTTTTTTTACATGTTATATCGTGTTCGTTGGATATATGTTATTAAAAGTAATTCGTAACCATTACTCGTGATTCATTGATTTTAGTATCTTGTTATATCGTTATTATTTTAATTTTAGAATTGTCTTACAAGTAACGCGTTACTTCTTAACCTTGTATTATATTCAGCACACATATAAAAAACAAGAGAAAAAAATAAAATTATTAAGGTTTACACAAGAAACACTTGGGATCCCCTTTCTATGCTACTCATGTGACACGTGCTACATAAATATTTGTGGAAAGCATCGAAAGTGCTACGAAAGTTTTTAACCACTGTTTTTAACCACGTACCAATTTAACCACTGAGGTATGTAGTAATATTTATCACAATAACCAGTTAACTAAATATAAACAATGTATTTTAAGAAATTATGTCCTACATAGGCATGCCCGATCTGGCAATTCATGATCTAATTTTTTATGTACTTGCGTCGCTTGATATTCTATATAATATAATATCTACACACATAATACATATTTCATAGTGTGTATAATATTTAATACATGCAACATAATACACATAACATTAGTTGCTTCTATAATGATTTTCTTCTAATATATTTTCTTATGGTCTACAAGTTTTTATATATTTTAAATGGTTGCGTGCATTTTTACGATTGAAACAAATCTAATATATGTTACAGATAATATAGATAGTGTATAATATGCAAAATATATTTTTATCTTTTCCTTCGGGAGGATCCTGTTTATTTATAAGAATATTATACCATCAACATCGTTTGCGCATAAACATATCGTACACACGGTCTGTTAAGGGGATCCTAAAGCCGTCTGTAATACCGGTTTTTTTGTTAGAGGATATCTTTTAATTGGCTTTATAGAAATGCAAAATTCTTGTCTAGAATTAAAGTACGCATCAAAATCTAGGTCATGCTGGTCGAATTTATATCGAAAACAAAAAAAAATTAATATTTTTGTTAATTTTTGGTATACATGACGACAATATTTGCTTTGTACAAAAATTCCACAATAAATATCCACAAAATTAGACCAGCATAACCTAGGGACAACATGTAAGAACAATATCGTGCAATTGGAAGTAAGAATAAAAGCCTACAAAAAAAGATTAATTGCAATGATGCAATATAACCAATAACCTTGTCTATCCTTGTCTATTATCATTGTCTATACAAGGACAGATATAGAATTTTGTCGGTAAAACAGCGACATCGTCGGAGTTCGGCCTTCGGTTTAGGATCCCCTTAAGTCGTTTATTGAGTTTGAAGGAATTCGATGGTTTGATTTCCCGCGCTCTAACGATCCTCAGCGTGGATCCCGCGCATCGCGACTTTCGCTCGGCCGATCTCGCGCGTTCTCGGCCTCGTTCGACTTCGCCCGTTGCGAGCCGGCGTATGCCGAGCCAGAAGCTCATGGTAGCTGACTGTGTTCTGACGTGCGAAGAGCGCAGTCACATCGACGGGTATAATTGCGACTTGAAAAAGTTATAACGCCTGTGAAATATTGTAGCGGTGCTAGCGACGAACAGTGAAATAAAGCATATTATATTAATTAAAATAAAAGACACGTTGTCTTGACCACGCCGTTCCCGCAGAAGACACCGGTGAACACGCGCGGAGGGCATTCCAGCCCACGATTCCCTCTCGGACGACGAAGCCGCAGGAGAATAATTAACATTTGGTCCTTCGAGCCGGATATCCGGCAAAATCACGCTTTTTTCGTCGCCACCGCACAAGGGCTCGCTCTGGCCCGCCCGTCGTAATCGGGTGGCATCAAACATTCGAGGTCATCCCGACAAGCAACCGTCGTTACGGTATCTTATTCATCCATTGTCGAGGCTCTGCTGCGCCGGTGCGCTGGCACCCGGGGATAATCACAGCCCGGGGATCATCGACGGAGCCTTCTCGGACACGTTGCTGCGGATTAATCACCGCATACAGCGAGGATTCGCCCGGCAACGGGCATCGGCAGCCATATTGCCTCGTTCTCTTCGCCCGCCATACAGCGAGGATTCGCCCGGAAACGGACATCGGCAGCCATATTGCGTCGTCCGCTTCGCCCGCCACGCAGCGAGGATTTGCCCGGCAACGGACATCGGCAGCCATATTGCGTCGTTAGCTTCGCCCGCTACAGCGAGGATTCGCCGGTGACGGACATCGGCAGCCACATTGCGTCATCTCCTGCTTGCGTTTTGCCCGCAGCGCAGCGACTTTCAGCGCCCGCCGCATTATTGTTCAGGTACGGAGAATTCATTTAGCGGTACTCGACCAGAAAGTTTTATTTTACAATGGCTACCGAAGCCGACACCAACGTTCTTAAGAAACGCCGTGCGATAATCAAGGCGGCATGTACGCGTATAAAAGGTTATGTTGATTCCGTTCGCGGCCCCACGCCGGTAATAATATCTCAGATTGAGGAGCGTAAAGATAAATTAGAGCGTCACAGGGACGAATATAACGACTTGCAAACAAAATTAGAAATGCTCGATGAGGCCGAGGCCAATGACAGAGTCGCTTTCGAGGCAGCGTATTATGATTTATCGGCTAAAATGCGGGATTTATTAAGAGGTTCGTCTGCATCACCTCGTGTCGCGGCGTCACCGTCGGGGACGTCGACAAGCACCTCCGAAACGTCGGAACCCTTCTGCAACGTCCGCTTGCCTAAACTCGATTTGCCTAAATTTTCGGGAAAATACGACGAATGGTTTCCCTTTCACGATTCGTTCTCCGCGATCATACACGCGAACACGTCGCTCAGCGACATACACAAGCTACAATACTTGAGAGCCGCGCTCTCGGGAGATGCGAGTGCGGTAATAAGCTCGCTGGAAATATCGGACGCTAATTACGCGGTTGCCTGGAACCTTCTCGAGGAAAGGTACGACAACAAACGAGTGATAGTGCAGACTCATATAAAGTCAATCGTCGATCTGCCGGTGATGGCCAGGGAGAACGCTTCCGAGTTGCGACAAATCGCGGACGGCGCCACCCGCCATGTGCATGCATTAAAGGCTTTAAAACGCCCGACCGACGCGTGGGACGATCTTCTAGTTTTTATTCTCGGTTCCAAGCTGGACACGAACACGGCGCGAGAATGGTAGTCGTCACTCGAGGGTGTCGAATTACCCTCATTAAAGCGGTTTTTTGATTTTTTAACTCATCGATGTCGAGTTCTCGAGGCTACAAATAAATCGCCCGGTATCAACCCGCGTTCTCAGCCACATGCCAAGCAAAAGGCATCATGCAATAGTGCCCTTAAGGCAAAATGCGAATATTGTCAGGGCGCGCATCTCACTTATCAATGTACGCAATTTTTGGCTCTTTCCATTCCTAAACGGATAGCCGAGGCTCGTGCCCGTAAGATTTGTTTAAACTGCCTACGATCGACAGCTCACACTTCAAGCAAATGCACATCCGGGGGCTGCAAAACCTGCTCTCGCAAACACAATACATTGCTGCATTTGCAGCCGACGTCATCCGAACAAGCGGAATCAAATAGAAAAAAGTGAGAAGGGCCCGCCGGGGCAAGATATTCCGAACGCTGTAATCGCTCACGCTTCAAACGTCGCGCACGGCGAATCCACAACGCTGTAATCGCTCACGCTTCAAACGTCGCGCACGGCGAATCCACACTTTTGTCAACCGCCGTGGCCTTCGTTCGTGCCAAGGACGGTTCTCAAAGGCCTTGCCGCGTTTTGTTGGATTCCGGATCGCAAGTTAACATAATCTCTCGTAAATATCTCAATAGCCTGTGCTTGACCCCGCGGTCTGTGAGCATGTCTATATTGGGCGTAAATGGTACAGCTACGCGCTCCACGGAAGCGGTCCAGGTAACACTACGTTCGCGCTTAAATCCGTTTTCCGTCAGCATCGATTGCATAGTAGCTAACCACGTAGTCGATAGCGTCCCCGCATTCAGCATGAAGAAATCAGCGTTTAATATACCGCGAAACATTAAATTGGCCGATCCTAACTTTCACGTTTCTTTGGAAATTGACATCCTTGTCGGCGCGGAAATATTTTGGAGTCTCATATGCGTGGGGCAAATCAAGGCCTCAGTTAATCATCCAACGTTACAAAAGACAAGCCTCGGTTGGATCTTGGGCGGTCGGATGGGAGCGTGTGCCTCGCGAAATCATAGGGCGGTCTCTCTTCCCGTTACCATAAGCAACGCCGAGTTGCATGATCAGCTCCAAAAGTTTTGGCAGATGGATGACATTCGCGATAATCTTAATAATTATACACTCGAGGAGCTAGCCTGTGGAAGGCACTTTTTGGAAACCGTGCTTCGGGATTCTCAAGGCAGATACGTTGTTAAACTGCTCCTCAAAGAGGGTTGGACTTATAAGCTCGGATGCTCGAATCGCGTTAGATCGTTTTCGAGGGTTGGAAAGACGCCTTAACCGCGATCCCGTTTTGAAAAAACTCTATTCCGATTTCATGGAGAAGTACATCGCGTTAGGTCACATGGAGCCAATAAACGAGCAATCTTCGAATGAACAGGGTGCCTATTATATACCTCACCATTGCGTTTTGAAGGCCACTCCTAAGGGCCCCAAGATACGCGTAGTATTTGACGCATCGTGCAAGACTGATACCGGATTGTCCCTAAACGATGTCATGCTCGTCGGGCCGGTGGTTCAGGAAGATCTCACATCCATACTCATGCGTTTTCGCAGCCACAAATTCGTACTTGTGGCCGACATAACAAAAATGTATCGCCAAATATGGCTTTACCCTACGCAACGCGATTGCACAGAATCTTCTGGCGTAAAGACAGCGACTCAAAGATTGAAGTGTACGAATTAAAGACCGTCACGTACGGAACTGCCGCGGCTTCATTTCTGGCTACGAATTCTCTCAAGCATCACGCAGAGCAACACGCGAAAGAATTTCCCCTCGGTTCATTGTGCGTCGCGCGAGACTTTTATGTCGACGACATGCTCACAGGAGCTGATTCGCGTACCGACGCTCTCGCGATTCGCGATCAGACTATACAGTTGCTTAGGGAAGGATCGTTTCAACTCAGCAAATGGGGATCCAATTGCCCCGAACTATTGGAGGGGGTGAGCGGCCATAGCGAAAGGGTTGTATTGCTCGACAAGAGCAACGATGTCCGTATATTAGGTATCCTTTGGGACCAGGATAGCGATTTATTCCGTTTTTCTTACGAACCCAGCCTCGCCTCCGTTCCCGTAACTAAGCGTTCAATATTGTCCGATGTGGCCCGATTGTTCGACCCGTTAGGCCTCCTGGGACCCACTATCGTAGTCGCGAAACTCATATTGCAGGATCTTTGGCAGACGAAGCTAGACTGGGATGAGTCGGTGCCCCAGGATGTTTACACAAAATGGCTGCAGCTTAAGTTACAGCTACCCAACGTCAGCCAGTTGCAAATTCCCCGCTGCGTCAGGGATCACGCCGATCGTCAAACGATGGAGCTACACGGTTTTGCTGACGCCAGCCAGTGCGCTTATGGCGCATGCGTCTATGTTCGCGCCAAAGTCGGGCAATACGATTACAAATCCGTTCTGCTTTGCTCTAAATCTCGCGTCGCGCCGCTCAAGGCCGTGTCCTTGCCACGTCTTGAATTGTCAGCCGCCCTATTGCTGGCTCAATTAATCGATAAAGTCAAGGCAGCATTAGACCTGTCAAACGTAAGAATATTCTTGTGGTCAGACTCCACCATAACGTTAAACTGGATCTCCTTCCCGTCACGCAAATGGTTACCCTTCGTCGCGAATCGTGTCGGAGAAATACAAAGATTAACCGAACCACATCAATGGCGACACGTTGCGTCCCCTGATAATCCGGCAGATGTATTGTCCCGAGGACTGCTCCCGGACGAGCTAATACACTCTCATTTTTGGTGGCATGGCCCTCTCTTTTTACAACTGCCCGAGCAGCAATGGCCTAGCAGCGAATTTGTCTTGCTTCACGAGATTCCCGAGCAAAGGAAAATCTGCGCCGTTGCTGTACCCTTCGATTCTAGTATCGTCGATGACCTGCTTAACAGGCTCTCCAATCTGAACAAAATTTGTCGCATTATCGCCTATTGCCTTAGAGTCTTAGCGCCGCGGATTTCTAAGCCGTCAACCCTTACCGTGTCACCCAAGGAAATGACTCACTCTTTGAACATATTATGTAAGGTTGTTCAAAAACAATCCTTCGCCGACGAATACGATTCTCTAAGCAATCACCGCGACATTAACAGAAGTAGCAATCTTCTCTCTCTCTCCCCATTCATGGGCGAGGACGGACTAATACGGGTAGGCGGAAGGTTGAAGAATTCGGCACTAGCATTTGGCGCCCGCCATCAGATAATACTGCCCCGGAATCACGATTTGTCCAAACGTATAATCGAATTAGAGCACATACGCAATATGCACTCGGGGGTGCAGGCCACCATGGCCGCAGTAAGGCAACGATTTTGGCCTCTCTCGATGAGGTCAGTTACGCGAAAGACGATAGCCAATTGCATAACATGTTTTAAGGTAAAACCTGTCTCTTCTGAGGCACTGATGGGTTCCTTGCCCGAGAGTCGCGTTACTTTTCCCGACCATTTACGCATTGTGGGGTTGATTACGCCGGACCGGTAACATTGCGGGAGGGTAAGCGTCGTAATTCGCGAAATCATAAGGCGTACATCTCCGTTTTTGTGTGTTTCGCCACCAAGGCGGTACACTTAGAGCTCGTTAGCGACCTTACCACCGACGCATTCATCGCGGCTCTCAAGAGACTCATTTCGCGTAGAGGCAAGCCAGAACGGATCTATTCCGACAACGCGACTAATTTCGTTGGTGCACAAAGGCAAATAAAGGAGTTATATGATTTTCTCAAAGCCGAAGGTACTCGGGTCCCCATGGAGCATTTCTTGCGCGACCAAGGAACTGAATGGAGCTTTATTCCTCCCAACGCTCCGCATTTCGGCGGGTTATGGGAGGCTGCGGTCAAATTCGTTAAATTCCACCTTGCACGCATAGTGGGTAGCGCGCATTTAACTTTCGAGGAGATGCAAACCGTTTTATGCGAAATTGAAGCGATTTTAAATTTGCGCCCTATCACGCCATTAAGCTCGGACCCTAATGACATGAATTACCTAAGTCCCGGGCACTTTCTGGTCGGGGCTCCGCTGAATAGTTTTCCTGCCTCGGATTTAACTGATATAAATGTAAATAAGTTGTTGCGTTGGCAAGTAATTGAGCAAATGCGTCAGCACTTTTGGCGCAGATGGAGTCACGAGTACCTCAACACCCTGCAGCAGAGGCACAAGTGGAAAACGTCCAAGGGTCAGCAGCTCAAACCTGGGCAATTGGTCATAATAAAGCAGCAAGCAACGGCCCCCCTGCAATGGCCCATTGGACGAGTCGAGGAGATACAGACAGGATCCGACGGCATAGCCCGCTCAGCAACCGTCAGGACGAGCAAGGGCTCCTATGTTAGGCCTCTCTCTAAATTAGCTATATTACCCGCATAATCGCCAAATTGTCGGCACCTTTCGTTTTATTGATAATTCTTCTTTTTTCTTTTCCGGCTTGTACGACGCGTATTTTCTTTTTTCCGTTTTGATCGTGCATTAGAATACCTCATTACCTTGCGCTTAGATATAAGCCTCGTGTATTTAGCTGTTAGTATAGAATAAGACTACTTATT
This sequence comes from Leptothorax acervorum, assembly GCA_035220615.1. Lineage (NCBI taxonomy): Eukaryota > Metazoa > Arthropoda > Insecta > Hymenoptera > Formicidae > Leptothorax > Leptothorax acervorum. Next base: position 28,299 of record JASTWQ010001026.1, read on the forward strand.
GTACCTCAGCGCGATATTAATTAGCCGTTTTGTTTTCAGCTCGCGCAAAAGTTAAACTAAATCAAACCTGTGAATTGGGTGCGCGTTGACCACCGTTCAACCCTGTATCCCTCTAGTCTGAAACGTTGAAGGCGAACCCTTCAAGGGGGGCGGCGTTTGTTAAGTCGTTTATTGAGTTTGAAGGAATTTGATGGTTTGATTTCCCGCGCTCTAACGATCCTCAGCGTGGATCCCGCGCATCGCGACTTTCGCTCGGCCGATCTCGCGCGTTCTCGACCTCGTTCGACTTCGCCCGTTGCGAGCCGGCGTATGCCGAGCCAGAAGCTCACGGTAGCTGGCTGTGTTCTGACGTGCGAAGAGCGCAGTCACATCGACGGGTATAATTGCGACTTGAAAAAGTTATAACGCCTGTGAAATATTGTAGCGGTGCTAGCAACGAACAGTGAAATAAAGCATATTTTATTAATTAAACTAAAAGACACGTTGTCTTGACCACGCCGTTCCCGCAGAAGACACCGGTGAACACGCGCGGAGGGCATTCCAGCCCACGATTCTCTCTCGGACGACGAAGCCGCAGGAGAATAATTAACACGGTCATATTGCACATATACCATACAAGTTGCATACACGAGCATGTTACACACAAATATTGCATTGTAAACACGACTATATTGCACATACAAAATAGTAAAATTATAAGAACGTTTTGTATATACATATGTACATATTATTATTATATTAATAAAATGTTTATTTATTATATGCTGTATATTTATTGTATTGTATACTTATACTTTAATTTTGTGACCGATAAAATGACACGTGTACAAAATGTAAACAGTACGATGAGATTGGCAATCGACTTGTAGGCAAATAGACTCTTTCCTTTGCCTTCTACATACAAACAGGGATAAATTTTACACGAAGTGGATGAGCAGGGCGAAGTACAAAATCAGCCAGAAACTGAAGATTTTTTAAATAATCAATAGGCTCGAAATAGAAATTGTGTATTAAAGGAGCCATCATTGCCTTCATTTCGAGCATAGCAAATCGTTGGCCTATAATTTGGTATGTATCGTAATTTGTTTATGTAAAAAGATGTTATATGTATATCAGGATATAATAGAAATGCAGCTTACCGATGCAGTTACGTGGTCCAGCACTGAACGGTATATACGAATAAGGATGACGATTTCGGATCTTCTCAGGCAAAAATCTATCGGGATCAAATACTTCTGGATTTGGCCAAAAATTCGGATCTCTGTGGACTTCGTAAATATTAAGATGCACGAGTGTTCCAGCCGGTACTAAATATGACTCTAAAAAGTACATATGTTAAAAAAGTTATATTTTCAAATAATAATTAAAAACTTTATTAAAATTAAATGTTATCTAATATAACATAGGAATAAATGCCTATAGTTTGCACAATAAAAAATATAACGTAATTATTATTTAAATTTTATTAAGTCATTTGCTTAACAATGTTATCTGAAAATATTGTATACGTTGTACAGTATGTAACGCTGTATACAAAATTTTTGGAATATTATGTATAAATAAATTTATTAATAGATATATAAATATAAAATTTATAAATCTTTTAAATACATAAGAACATTGCATTTTATAGGTATTTAGCTCATATATTCGATGACACATTGCGTAATATAGAGGAATTGTGCACAAAACGACACACTTTCTTTTTAAAACATTGTTATTTAATTCTGTAATACTTGAAAATTATGTAACTCGTTTAGAAACACTTTAGAATAAACATAGTTTGGTATTATATTTAAAAATTTTTATAAATTTGCATTAGTTACGTAACAACGTATAAACAAAACACTACAATTGTTTATTTTGCCCTGATATATCGGACAAAGTGACATAGTGCTAGTTTAGGTGCTTAATATTGCTGCTAGAAGAGCGAGAATTCATTAAACGTCCAAATCTATCGTGTCTTTAGTACCTGTTGCAAGTTGGTAGTGAGTGCACGCTTGTAAATGGAAATTTTGCAATCTAATCGAAAACATAAGTTTAAAAAATTATTTTAGCACATTGTTCTTTAGCTCCTTATTTTATTTTTTTGTTTGGTATCTAATCTTTTTATGTTTCATTATTGAGTTTTCTTATATGAAGCTATGCTGTTGCACTTTTTACATTTAAATAATCAGGGCAAGATATTAGAGCCAGGGACCCGGACCGAACCGGAACCGGAACCGAAAACCGTTCCATAACCCTTTTTTTAGTTGGACCGAAACCGTAACCGGTACGAAATTTTTTACAGTTCGTAGAACCGGAATCATAACCGAACCGATATAATTATTTTTGGTTTACGGTTTTTTCGGTTCTTTTTCCGGTTCTTAATCTATATATAATTCATTACTTTGTGGTTGTTTCCTGCACACAGGAAAACCAATTGCTTATTAGAGCTAACAGAATATTTTGTTCTAAAGAAGAAACGTAAGTAATTTAATTTTTTCTATAACTTTATATATATATATATAATATATATTATTATATATATATAATAATTAACAATTAAATAAAATAATTAATAGATATTTTCTTAAATATACATTCCTTAACTACAATTTGTATTTTTTTAACTTTTATATAAAATTCTCATAAAAATTTTTATATAAAATTTGTGTGACAATAAAGGCTTACAATTTACTAGATGTTTATAGTTTTATACATAATTGTACATAATTTTTTAAAAACTTTTTTATATACATATAGATATATACCTATATATAAAATGTAATTATACATATATATATATTATATATAAAGTTATATAAAGTAATTATTAATTATTAAATGAATCAAATTTGTCAAATAAAAATTAACAAAAAAAAAGTTTTTAAAAAATTATGTACAATTATGTATAAAACTATAAACATCTAGTAAATTGTAAGCCTTTATTGTCACACAAATTTTATATAAAAATTTTTATATAAAAAACTGAGTAATGAGTTATAATAAAAACTGAGAATTTTATATAAAAGTTAAAAAAATACAAATTGTAATTAAGGAATGTATATTTAAGAAAATATCTATTAATTATTTTATTTAATTGTTGTTAGATGTTATCGAAATAATTTTCCTCTTTCTTATTTTGTAATTTAAATATTTCAGGAAATCACATATAAAAGAGAAAAGATCTTTAAAATTAAATGATTCAAACGAATATGTAGTTTCAAAGATATCAAGAATAGAAAAAGAAGATTCCAATGGAAATACAAGTATGGAAAAGAAAAATTTCGTCGCCCAAGAGGAAAAGAAAAAAATATCTTCCCTGGAAGATGAAGAAAATGATATACTATAAGAAACTGAAGTTCAATCATTGAAAGAATTAACACGCCTCTCTCTTTCGTTATATTTTAATATAAACACTAAACAGTAAAAGAGTAAACATACAATTTAGTTTTTTCGTACATACACATTTTTATTATTTTATTAAATAATAATTAATAATAATATAGATAATTTCTAATTTGTATTTCTCTTGCCACTCTCGCTAGGCGGTCATACGCACACAGTTTAATAAAATAAATAGATACAGAAAAAATTGTTTTAAAATTCTCCCTTTCCGCGGAACTATAAAACCGAAACCGGAACCGAAAAAAACCGTAATTTTTACGGTTTCGGTTTTCTTCTCTGCTCAAGAAACCGAAACTGAAACCGGAACCGTTATTCAACGTTTCATTAAACCGTAACCGAAACCGAACCGAAATATCCTTTCGGTCCGGGTCCCTGATTAGAGCAATATTGCATATGGTTGCCGGCCTAAAATGATATAGTATGTCATTTTGCCCGGTCACTAGTAAAATTTTTTTATCCATAAAATAAAAAGTTAGATTGTATTAAGGGGTCGTCTCACTTTGACCGGTTTGAAAAATCGAATTTTTTTTTTTTTTTTACATATTTCGATAGTATATACCCTTGAGAAACTTGTGCGAAAATTTCATAAAGATCCTAGAAGTATTTGAGATTCTACGAGCCTTTTTCTACCTGAGTTCGGAGCGAAATAGTCCATACGCCAGGTCGATTGAGCATTTTTATCCAGGTTGATGGCTAACGTTAATGTTTTTTTATGTTTTTTGGGTCGTAGAACAAGAATCTGTAAATAGTTTTTTCGTAAGTCGATGCAATAAAAAGTTATTAACAATTTATTTGTTTAAATTGCCCTAGCGATCAAACTATACATCCTATAAAAAAATGAGCAAGAGAAAATTTGTTCCTTTTTTCACGACAAACAAAATGGCCCAAAAAACATAAAAAACCATTAACTTTAGCCATCAACCTGGATAAAAATGCTCAATCGACCTGGCGTATCGACTAGAAAACGAAGCAGCTGGAACTCTACATTCGTTTCATCACCCCCCCTGCTTTGGACAATGAGGTTCAACCGACCAAATCGATAGAATCTGAACTGTTTGAAGAAGCTGAAGGATTGATGTATGGAGCAGGGATTGCAGATTAATTGTAAGTACATTTTTTTCACTGTTTTTCCGTAACAAAAACTTTAAACGCGTTTTTCTCAAAACACGTTTTTCGTGAACTGCGGGCACGATAAAAAAAAACTACTTGACGAATCGGTCTGAAATTTGTATGGCTTATTGAAAACACTAATACCTCTAGTATGAACCACGATCAAGTCAAAATATTGAAATTATCATATTTTAAAAGTCAAAAAACATGACGAAAAATTGGCTTTTATGCATGTTTTTTCTTTAAACCTCCACCATTTTTTTATTTTCAAACATAAATTATTTCTGGAGGTTCATACGATAGCGACACTCATACTAATCAAGAATTTTTTTTTGTTTTTTTGTTTCAGATGATTCTACAAGCAGTTACAATGCCCGCAGTGGACCAACCTTTTTTTTTACTTGTTTGCATTTTTGTATTTTCAATTAAATAAACTTGACTAAAAATTCTACAAAAAATATGTTTTGTTGTTTAAAGCATGCGTAATAAGTACAAAAAACATTCATTCAATTATCTGCATTAGTATTGCCAAAAAAAATTCATAAAAATAGCGAATTTTTCGAGCGTTCAAAGTGAGACGACCCCTTAAAAGAATATAAAGAGTGAAACAGCATGGCTTCATATAAGAACACTCAATGATAAAACATAAAAATATTAGATACCATACAAAGAAATAAATAATGAGCTAAAGAAAATGTGTCAAAATAATTTTTTATACTTACGTTTCGATTAGATGGCCAAATTTCATTTATAAGCGTACACTTATTACCAATTTGCAACAGGTATTAAAGACATGATGGATTTCACGTTTAAATGCACAAACGCTTCTCTAGCAGCGATATAAAGCACTAAACTAGCACTATGTTGTTTTGCCCGGGTACGTCGTTTTAGGCACAATTCCCTTATTTATAAAAATTTATAAAATAAAAAATTGGTTAGATGCATACGTAATTTTACGTCTTCCCCAGAAACTCGTGATATAAAAAATGCGCTAGGATAAAGGCGCAATGCTTCCTTTATACATCTCTCTAAATATGGTAAATCTTGCAATAATTTCATAGTAAATTTTTTTCCATTTTTTTGCAAAGCAGTATTGACTTCGTTCCTGGCACGATCCTGCATCATTAATGTTAATTAAAAAGGGGTTTCTTGTTATTCTGATGGTTTTATATAGAAACAAAAAATTTCCGAAAAGTTACATAAATATATTTATTTTACAAATGTCTTAATTAATTTGTTTGAAATATGTGCATATAAAATACATTTAAAACATATAAGAATATTTGAAATATGTGAAAGAGCGTGTCATGCGGAAATGCGTATGGGTGTTTGTGTGCGCGAATATACACGCGCGTTTGCGATCCCACTTGTATATGCGCATATTTCATATAATCTATTGTTACAAAAAAGCAAATTGTACGTTACACACATACATATATACACATGCACTTAGGAAGACATTTACAAACTTAGATAGTGATATATATTTAATGAATATAACTTATGGAATTATTTAATTTGGTAATTGTTTAGTATAGGGGAAGTAGCTCCAATGACCTTGACCTTGACATATGTTGTCAAGGTCACCTTCCTGAGTGACCTTCAGAAGGTTTTAGCCGTCGCTCGTTTTTTATTAAAAAGTAATTAACAAAGAAAATATGAAAAATATAGTAGTTATTTTGAGTGTTGAAAGGCATAAACGACTAATACGTAAGTGGAAATAGTACATGTATGAACGAAGAAAAGTTATTTAAAGCAGTAAATCGTTGATATATTGAACAGTCTCTTTATTAAAGCAGAGAATAGTTGGTATAGAAAATATATAAAATTTTATGTGTGAGAAAGCATAAATATAAAGTATTCTCTGTTTTAACCATATTATTGTATAACTGTAATTGTACAATTAAAGATAGTGACTGTGGCTAACCAACACAAAAATTAGTTTGGGTTAGAGCTGTTGTGTGGGTGGACCAGAGTCACTATCTTTAATTGTACAATTATAATCATACAATTATGGTTGAAGCAGAGAATACTTCATATTTATGCTTTTTAACACATAAAATTTTATATATTTGGGAGACCAGGGCGACATCAACAGTTTCTTTTCGGTGCCGATTTTTAACAACAAAATAAATAATTTTAGTTAAATGTGGTATACCGTTGTAAAGAGTGAACCTTTAGCTACAAAATTTATATAGGAAATTTTTGTCTACGTGATCGCTTTGTTTAACCGGCATAGAGCAAAAACAACAACGGTGGAAAAATTGAAATCTCAAAAATGTCTGGGTAAAGTCGTCACTCCATACTAAATACATAATTCCGATTATGAAAACTGATAGGATACATTTTATTAATTATTTGTTAATAGAAAATGTAAACATTTATTAACTAAAGTGTAAAAATGTTTTATCATTTTGTGTGTGTGTACGGATTCTATAACTCAAGAACTAATCAACCAAATATTAAAGAAATATATATGAAATAGGAGTAGAAAAAACTGAAAAATATAATAAAATTAGAAAATTTGCCAATATTATAAAAGTCCACCCCGTGTGCTTACTGACGAATTAGCCCCTAACACAAGTTTCAGGTTTGATCGCCCACGAAATATTAGACATCAATGATAATAAAAAAACTACACTGGATTCGTGTTCAGCATGTATTACTCTTTATAATGACGTACCTCGAGATTTGGAGAGCAAATATTATTGCAGATATTACAAAATTTCCACGCGCAGAAAATTTCACTTTTACCTTCCGAAAACACGTTTGCTCTCGTAAAAATCATAACACGGCAGGTAACGCCGAAACTCCGATGGTCACATTGGTACCATAAGCAGCGTTTACAATGTTAATAGCGAGTTCGCACAATATATGTACAGGTTCCGAGATATTTGATTTGACGATTTCACCCCGAAGACGTTTTCGCCCCGGTCCTCCTACTTTTCTATACAAACTATTCTTTGCGTTAACAAAAAGACTGTTCAATATATCAACGATTCACTAGCTGTTTTAAATGACTTTTCTTCGTTCATACATGTACTATTTTCACATACATATTAGTCGTTTTAGTCGTTTATGCCTTTCAATACTCAAAATAACTGCTATATTTTTCAAACTTTTTTTGTTAATAATTTTTTAATGAAAGACGGCTAAAACCTTCTGAATGTCACTCAGGAGGGTGACCTTGACAACATATGTCAAGGTCAAGGTCATAGAGAAGCTGCCTCCCCTATACTAAATAATTATCATTAATTTTCTTGCCTAGGAAAGGCGACACTTGACGATATATAGATACCTGAATGTCCTTATGCTCAGCTAATAGTGCCAAAATGAAGGTCAGACCCATCGCTGTAGTGTCATAACCCTATAATCATATGTATCAAAATAGCATTATAAAAATTAATAAACCAAATAATCAATAAGAAAAGTTACAAGAAAGATTACAAAAATAGTTACCGCAACCATAAAAACGTCCACTTCCTCTCTGATATCTAAATCAGTCATAAGACCTTCACGAGATGCCGCTATTAGAAGATCCAATATTGCCAACCGTTTTCTTTTTTCTAAATGGAAAATTTGTGAGCATATCGGAATCAAATTTAATAACCTAATTTTTCTGTGATGTTCTTATTACACATTAACTATGTTAAGAATTTAAATTACATATAAATTTTTAACTACTTACATATATATAATATTAGTAAGTTGTAAATGTAACTTATAGTATCTATTATATTTAACACCGACCAGATCTATTAAAGAGTAGTTACTGATTACATTACGTACTCCCTATCGGTTCTGCGTCATCTCTCTCTGCTGATGCGTCATCGCCAAAGTTTTTCAAGTATTGACCGTTAGTGCGATCATGATAAAGTTTTCTTTCAGCAATAATCTATAAGTAAATAAATTACCGTTTTTTTAATAATTTATATTATGAATGTATTAGCAATGTATCGTTGTCAACATTTATAATATATTATACAATATTACCTTATGTTTCTATACAATAGACATAAAATATTTCTTGTAATTTTTAAAAGTAGATAATTTCTACATATAATATTAGGTATCATATTTACGTACTCGTTCAGTAAATCCATGTAATATCTTCAGAAACTTTTTTTGCTCTCTGCCTTTTGACGTCAACGAGAATATCCAATCGACGTAAAGCCATTGTCTGAACGCTCTAAACCATAATTAATGAATGTTTAGTTTAGCACACATACTACTTTAAAAAAATTATAATATAATTTATAAAGGAATTGTTTGTTTTTTTATATATTCTTTTATATGTTTTTTATACTCTTAAAATTAGTAATATTTTATTAACTAGTAAAAAAAAATACATTTAAAACACTAATAAAATTATGCTGAAATGATATGTAGAATATTATGTTGTCTAAACATTATACTTCTTACAACTACTTTATTCGTAAATTTTTACTATTAGTTTTTAAATGAACAGTTTACCAGATAATATGTAATGTATGAAAAAGAAAATGTAATGTATGTTGTAATGCATGTTGTAATATTATAGACACACAGTTACTTAAAAAAATATTTGTTAAATGTGCAAGTAGAAACTTGCACATTGCTTCCTCATAGTTTTTAAGTGTGCAAGTAAAAACTTGCACATTGCTCTCTCATAGTTTTTAAGTGTGCAAGTGGAAACTTGCACATTGCTTCCTCACAGTTTTTAAGTGTGCAAGTAAAAACTTGCGCATTGCTTTGTCATAGTTTTTAAGTAAGCAAGTAAAAACTTGTACATTGCTTTCTCATAGTTTTTAAGTGAGCAAGTAGAAACTTGCACATTGCTTTCCCATAGTTTTTAAGTATACACATTAAAAACTTGCATATTACCTCCTTATAATTTTTAAGTATGCGAATTATAAATTTGCACATTGCTTAATCAACATTTTATTTCGCTCATAAAGCTTCCTCTATGAGGAAGCCAAATTTCTTCTTTGATGTATTAGTGGATATTTATTAATTTGGCTTTCTCATAGAGAAAGCTTTATGAGCAAAATAAAATGTTGATTAAGCAATGTACAAATTTATAATTTGCATACTTAAAAATTGTGAGGAAGTAATTTGCAAGTTTCTAATTTGTATACTTAAAAACTATGAGAAAGCAATGTGCAAGTTTCTACTTGCTCACTTAAAAACTGTGAGAAAGCAATGTACAAGATTCTACTTGCTTACTTAAAAACTATGACAAAGCAATGCGCAAGTTTCTACTTGCACACTTAAAAACTATGAGAAAGCAATGTGCAAGTTTCTACTTGCACACTTAAAAACTATGAGAAAGCAATGTGCAAGTTTCTACTTGCACACTTAAAAACTATGAGAAAGCAATGTGCAAGTTTCTACTTGCACACTTAAAAACTATGAGAAAGCAATGTGCAAGTTTCTACTTGCACATTTGATAACCATGAGGAAGCAATGTGCAAGTTTGTACTTGCACACTTAAAAACTATGAGGAGTTATTGGCAATTTTAACAGTTTTTTTTTTAAGTAAGGTTTTTGTAAATTTTAATTATGGTTTTATATAAAAACCAGTACTTTTCTGAAAATTTGATTGCTTCAAACTCTTAATAAAATCATAATTCTTTAAAACTCTTAATTCATAGTTTAATACGACTTAACGAAAGAGTGTTTTGAAAACGTCTCGACAAGGGCAACAAGAATATACAATAACATATAAGCACTAAGTGAATTGTTAAGATTGTATTGCCAACCTATAATAAATTTATGAAATTAATTTCAATAATATTAAATTTTACATTTCAGTATTTTGAAGTTTATTAAATTCCTTTCGAAATGACATTATATTTTTCAATTCTGCCCATAGACTTCCGACAATTACACAAAATAAATATGGTATCTTATAATCGGGGACTTTTCTCTATATATTTACCCAAAAATACATATTATTTATGTTTACAATAAATACCTTATTTCTCTGTCTCTTTCTTTTTCTGTCTTTGTCTTTCTCTTATTCTTTTCCTGTTTCTCTTTGTCTCTCTTCCTCTTTTTTTAAAAACAGCCGAGAATGACAAAAATAATTTTAAAGAATTAGAAATAGCCCGATATCTCAAAATTTTCGAAAGTTAGAGCAACCACGGGCATTTCTCAATAAATTCAAAATTTTATAAAGAAAGAACTCCTTTACCGTTTATTGCCAAATTCAATACCAACCTTCCGTAAATGATACTCTATCGATTAAACAAAATTCAGCCCTTTATCTCGATATTTGCGGAAGTTAGAGCAACCACGAACATTTCTCCAAAAATTCCAAATTTAATTAAAAGAAAACCTCTTTACCAATTACCGCCAAATTCAATGATCAAATTATAAAATGATGAAGAAGCAATGTGCTCTAATTTGTACACTTTTTTATTATATTGGCAATTCTTTTCGAATTCTATTATAATCTTAGGTCTTTTCTACCCCTATTTAATATATAATTCTTTAAGATTTGATTGATTTTTGAGATACAAACGTTTAAAATTTTGGGGAATCCGTACATAAAAAGCAATGTGCAAGTTTCTAATTTACACACACTTTTTATTATGTTGGCAATTTTTTCTAATTCTATTGTATTCTTAGGTCTTTTCTACTCCTATTTTATATATATTGGGATCCTGCAGTCGTATGAATTACCGACATAACCATTTTTCAATGGATCTTTTAATTGTGTTTAGGATTCGATAAAGTCGGTGTAATGGGCGCTGTAGCGATAGCACACGGACCCTGGTGCGAGCACAAACAACCCTCGGGCTCGACCCGAGCTCGCCCGGAATCGCCCGGTTGTCGCGCCTATTATTCCGACCTCGCGGTTGCAAACCGCGCACGCGTTTCCGAATTTATGTATATCGCGCAACGCGTTACATCGTGGATCGATGGTGATTCGTCCTTCGCGAGCTCACCGACCCCCGTCGAGGGTCTCCTATCGGGACGAAGGACGATCGTGATCGATCCGCGCTCTCTTCTGTTCGGTCTCTCTAAGAGAAAAGTCGAGCCGGCCGTTTGCGACAATTATAACATCGGGAGTGTTCTCGAAAGTAATTGCGCGGCGTTCCTTAAGTTTCATCGCGAGCCGCACCCGCTCGATTGGTCGCCGCGTGAAACATCTCATATCGCTTTTTCCGTTCACGCGACGGAAAGAGTGAGCCGGTATTCGTCGCGTAAGCACCCGGTCGATTGGTCATCGCGCGAATTCCGGGAAATCGGTTACGCATCGAGCACCCGTGCAAAGGGTTGCCTCGTGCACACAAGTTTCGTTGCGATCTGCACCCGCTCGATTGGTCGTCGCGCGAAACGTATTATTCCCGAGTTTTCCGTTCGCCAGAGATTCGAAGTGGCGAATCATTGTGACGAATCACGTATTATCACCGTGCGCGGTAGCGTGATTCCGAGAAAGGACCGTGTCGACGTCGATACCGTCACACGATTCAACCCGGTTTTTCGCGAGTGCATCCTTCCGATCGTTGCGAGAAACCGACGAAAGCTCCGCGGAGCATTTCTCTATTCAAGCGAAGCGGGCGGTCGATCCCGATATCGAGCCCACTCGCGGCCATCTTGTCGTGCCGCGCCGTTCTCATCGTTAACGCGGAATTACCGCGTCTCGTACATTTAAGTTACTTTTCATGTAAAACTCGTACCCGCTATCGCGTTTCGAGTGACTATCAGGGCGCCTGAGCATCTCGCGAGGCAACGCGTTCGCGGTCGCTCATCTGCGTCGCGAGCAAGATATCCGTCGGTCGCGTTCAAGATCTCCGATCGCGAGGGCGGTAACCAATCGCTCTTCAAGATCTCCGTGTCGCGAGCCATCGCAGAGAATCCGAGTGACGCAAGATTTCCGTTCCGACATCTCCGCAGATGCTCAGCCCGCCCGGTCGCGCGAGTGCGAAACAAGTTGTAAACTTTCGTGTGAATAAATTGTGTGCGTGAATAAAAACTAAAGGTGCGCGTGTCATCTCTCTCCCCTCCTCGCGAATCCTCTCGGACCTTGCCTCGCGCCCTTGTCAGGGTGGTCCCGGCATTCAATTTCGTGTCCCGAGGTTACCTCGGCCGAGCACGAAACAAATTGGCTTTATAAAATTGCAAAAATCTTTTACAGAATTAAAGTACGCACAAAAATCTATGCTAGACAACCGCGATATTATATCAAAAACACCAAAAAATTAAAAATATTACTTATTTGGGCACATACAGCTGTCACCTGACGACAATATTTGCTTAAAACAAAAATTCTGCAGTTTATACATACATAATGTTTATTATCTAGCATTGGGTAAACATGTAGGAATAATATCGTGCAAGTAGAACTAAGATTCAATGCGTACAAAAAAAGATCCATTGAAAAATTATTTTAGTAATGCAAATACGGATGCAGAATGACAAGAAGAGCAGTGTTGCGTGCAACAGTAGTTGCCGGATCTTGTCAGAGATGGCGCTGCTGCAATCTGACAAGGACAGATATATCGTATAAGTATCTGTTAAACAAGGACAGGTATAGCACGGTAACACAGAAAACATAGTAAACAATCAAAAATATCGATTATTTTTAGTTCCGTGCTAGATCGTGGCGCTGTCACGTTGGAGTTTGCCTGTCACTTCAGGATCCCCTTAAAGGTTAAAATTTTAAAATATTGGCAATTTTTCGAATTCTATTATATTCTTCAGTTTTTTTTACGCCTATTTCATATATAATTCATTAAGATTTGGTTGATCAGTTCTGGAGTTATAGAAATTTTGGTTTTGTCACATACATACATACATACATACACACATACATACACACATACACACATACACACATACACACATACACATATGGACATTTTTTAAAATAGCGATTTTTTGACGTTTTAGAACATTCTGAACACATTGGCAGCGGCAACTAAAAAAAAATTTTTTACGAAAACAAAGCTTCCTGTATGAGGAAGCAAAAAGGATAAATATCTATTATTGCGTCCCTACGGGGTTTGCAAGGCGTTTTAGGAACGTTCCCAAACCATCAACTTTCTTTATCCCACTCTGCTCCTCTACCTTCTAAACCTCCTTCTTCCCAATCTCCTCCTACACCTTCTCAACCTCCTTCCCGGAACCCTTTGGCCTCCTCGCACTCGGGAGTTATTTTACCCGCTCGAGGGGGCAGCAGCTCTTTAGGGTACTAAAACATCATTTCGT
>JASTWQ010001027.1:0-41731 GCA_035220615.1 Leptothorax acervorum
AGAGAGAGAGAGAGAGAGAGAGAGAGAGAGAGAGAGAGAGAGGAGAGAGAGAGAGAGAGAGAGAGAGAGAGAGGAGAGAGATTGATTGATTGATTGATTGAGTTTATTATGCCCAAGGCCGAGGCTAAAGGGCAAAGATACAATTAACAAAAGACTTAGAATGTAACATAATAGTAGCCGAGTAGTAAAAGAAAAGAAGTTACAAATATGTTGCATACTAATGTAAAACTTAAAACTAAAATATAAACTAAAAGAAAAAGCGAGAACCATAATCCGCAACTTAACCTAAACTAAAGCAAAAAACAATATATATATATAACGCAGCAGACTAGAAGTCTGACTAGACGACGGTAACATTGCAAAAAACAATAATCCGCAACTTAACCTAAACTAACGCAAGAGACCCATTAGTATGGCAGATACCTAACCCAAACAATATATATATATAACGCAGCAGACTAGAAGTCTGACTAGACGACGGTAGCATTGCACAAAGTGATTAACACAAGATGGCTAAGAGTATCAAATAAATTCTGATGCAAGTAAAAACAAGCGGAGAAGGTCTTTAAAGGATGAAAAGTGTCTGCTGATGTTATGTTGCCAGGAAGAGTATGCCAAAAACGTATTGAAGAAAGGCGAAAGGAGTGCATGTACATAGTAGTTCTGCAAGACGGAATATGAAAAGATTGTGATGAGGTAACAAGGCGATCAGATCTTCTCAGAGATGGGTCAAGAAGGGTGAAAAGCTCGCTCAGGTATGATGGAGAGTGTAGAAAAAGGATGCGATACATCTGACAACCGAGAAAATATAACCTTCTATTTTCCACCGAAAGCCATCTCAATCGACGTCTATATGGCGTAATATGCTCATCTCGCCTTAGGTCGAAAATAAATCTAATACAGCAGTTTACTAGTCTCTGCAGTTTGGTGTTCAGCTCACTACTTAAGCCGTGGTATACGAGACAACAATAATCTATATGAGGCATAATTAAGGTCATCACTAATTTAGTTCTCAATTCTGTGGACAGTGAATTTCTGTTGAACTTTAGTTTATGCAGTGCATAATGGACCCTTTGCGAGACATTCAAAACGTGTTTCCTCCAGGAAAGAGTGGACGTAAATACAACGCCCAAGTTCCTCACTTCACTCACAAAAGGAAGAGGGACTTGGTTTACAATAATAGGCGGTAAAAGACTACAATCGATATCCTTAACATAAGCTTGACTGCCATAAATAAGCACCTTGGATTTGGCAGGATTAAGTTTTAGGCCGTTAGACTCCGCATAATCGAAAATAGCATTCGCATCCCCAGAAATTAACTCTAAACCATGACGAATGTCGGCCGGTAAGCACGAGAGATAAATTTGAATGTCATCAGCAAACATCATGTGATGTGCATACAACAAGACGCGACCGATATCGTTGACAAATAGAGAGAATAAAAGTGGGCCAAGCACGGAGCCCTGAGGGACACCGGAGGACGTAGATAGCCAATCAGAGAAGTTACCAGCATCATCGACTACGGCCTGAGAACGGCCAGTTAAGTAAGAAAATATCCAAGTAAGGACGGCGTCCGAGAAACCAATCTCCTTAAGCTTGATGAGCAAGCGCAGATGTGGAACCGTGTCAAATGCCTTACTGAAATCAAAGAGGATCATGATTGTGATAAGTCTATTATCAATCCCCTCTCTAATGTCATCGCAGACACGTAAAAGTGCAGACTGAGTGTTGTGACCTGGTCGATATGCGGACTGTCTAGGATTTAAGATACTATGTTCAGTCAAGTAGTCTGTAATTTGAGAGGCGACGATCCTCTCAAGTGTCTTAGAGAGTTCAGGCAGATTGGCTATCGGTCTCGTGTCAGACGGGGATAGTGGAGTACGAATCTTCGAGAGAGGGCGGATAAGCGCTCGCCTCCACTGAGACGGAAAAACAGATGTTTCCAACGAGCGGTTAAATAGAGCGGTAATATACGTTGAAATTGTAGGCCAAGCAATACGCAAAACATAAAGCGGAATTCCATCAGAACCAGACGCATAAGAGTGGAGTGGTCCAACAGAAATGAGCTTAAGAATCATGCCAGGCGTTATATCGGAGAAAACAAACTCTGGGCGCTGAGATGGACGAGCAACTGGAGCAATGGCGGAAATAAAGTCAGCATACGAGCAAGGCAACTGAGCGTTAGAAACTGAAACGTAAAATGTATTTAATTGATCAGGAGTAAAAAAACGTAAAGGAGAAACTAAGGATGATTTAACAAGGCCCAACGAGCTAGTTCTCTCCATAGTTTTCCAGGATCAGTGATGTTTTTAAGAGAGTTGAGTTGAAACTCGCTTTTGACACGCTTTATATCAATATTAAGCCGATTACGAAAAAGTCTATAGGTGGCGTAACCGAGCAAACTATTAGAGCGCTAGAGAGAGAGAGAGAGAGAGAGAGAGAGAGAGAGAGAGAGAGAGAGAGAGAGAGAGAGAGCGCGAGCGGGGAACGCGAGCGTGACCGCGAGAAAGAGCAATACGTACGATAGATATAACCTCGCCATCCTCGCTCAGGGTGTATCCCAAGAATCAGCCATCCACAAGGTGCGAACTCTAGCACTCATGTTCTCCGTTCGGAGTGTTCGGACGCGACGACGCGAACGGAATATTTCTCGACGACGGGGACGTCTGAAGCGGCCTATAACATGTACGAGTTCGATTCGCGAGCCGGACTCAAACGTTTTTCACCACACACACACTCCCGAATAGTCCCGAAATTTGGCTCGTCGGACGCCGAGCCCGTCTCGTAACATCTCACCCACGAACGAGTAGAAACCGAGCCGAGCCGGACTCGCGACGTGTGTAGGCCGCTTTATGGTTATGTTTACATGTGTCACATCACATGTGATCGAACTAATGCCAGCGCCGCATCGCATAACGGCAAGGCTACGAAAGTTACAAAATCAGCAACTCCAGTGCTGCTGCCGCGCGCCGTGGCGAGACTGCGAAAGTTACGATCTGGGACGATGATGACGTATCTTAATTGAAAATTTTACACTTTATCCTATGTATCGTAATATCTCCGCTCGTACGGCACGTAGGGAAAAAATAAAAATACTTTTATTATATAAATTTGGTCCCAGCTATCCATTAAGCCTAGTTAGAACTCGATCCGTTCGCTGGTTATCGAGATCTCAACATCTCGGGTACTCGCAACTCGTCGCGTCGCGTATATAGAGCCACGGCTGTCTCGCTCCGCGCGTACTTGGCGCGAGACACTACCGTGTCTCTTGATTAAGAGAAAAAAACGAGTGAACAAATTTGATATATAATTATATATATTTATACATATTTATATCTATTCATATATAAAAAATTTTTCCCGGGGCATTAATTATGCAATAAGACGCGATTGACAGTTACTACGTTTACACGAACGTAACTTCTGTAGTAATTTACGATAATTCTGCTAAACTCCCGTTTACGATAATTTGAGTAAGTTACTACAGAAGTAACGCTCGCGTAAACGTAGTAAGTAACTCATTGTGTATTATACTTATTAATAAGAATTGCACATTTTTAAGTATGTGAGTAAAGAGAGTGAAGTTAAGTGAAGTAAAGTGAATTATGTGAGAGAAGAGAGTAAAGCGAGTGAGTGACAGAACGTGCTTGCATATTTGTGCGCGTACCATTATGGCTGTGTTTATCCAATGTTATTGCCAGTTCTAAAAATCAATGCATAACGCGAACTGTAGATTTTCTGTGCTGACAGTAAAAATTGAAACGCAGCTCGATCCATTGATCGATCGACTAATCGCGCAGCAGGCACCCGGCCGACGTAAGCGCCCGCATCTAATAGTGAGTTGCGCCGTTTCGGTCTACCTCCTGTACTCGGCCAGTAATAAGGTAAATATTTTGGTCAATAACTCCAATAGTGAGCTTCGGACAAAATTTTGCAACAGGAAAAGTTGTCTCAGAATTTTGTCACAAATCTGTACTTTTAACGGTAAAAGGTTGTCTTGAATCACCCTGTATATGTATAGATGTATAGATATAGATACGTAATGAACAAGGAGAAAAAATTCTGCCAGATGACTCAACTGATGATGAAGAAGAGGAAGAAAAAGAAGAAGAGATAGAAAAACCTAGTTGCTCTGCTGTTAGGTCAGAATTTCAGACATTAAGAAATTGTGTAGCTACAAATAATGTGTCTAATCAGTTTGTTGATTATTTACAAAATATGAGTTTTGAATATTACTAAACAATGCAGTTTCAACTCGGCAAAAAACAATTAAAGGTAATTATGCAGTAATACGGACCACCCTCCGATGACCTTGACCTTGACATATTTTGTCAAGGTCATGACCCTGAGTGACCTTCAAAAGTTTTTAGCCGTCGCTCGTTGTTTGTTAAAAAGTTATTAACAAAAAAAGTTTGACAAATATAGCAGTTATTTTGAGTACTACAAGACATGAACGACTAATATGTATGTGGAAATAATACATGTATGAACGAAGGAATTTCATTTAAAGCAGCGAATTGTTGATATATTGAACAATTTTTTCGTTAAAGCAGAGAATAGAGAGTATGACCAGCAAACACAGACGGTTCCTATAATATAACGTAGAAGTAACAACAAATGTTATGCCTGAGTAATGTAGAGATTATATAATACTGTTTTACATTTACAATATAACTATAACGACCTGCCGTTTTGTATATCGAACTCGGACTTAGCTCGCCGAATCAGGGTTCGATGGTAGGCCCAGAAACAATAATTAGAATGTTAGTTAACACACACACAGATGTTTATTCGTTATTACGGTTTTACATGGATGTGCCAATGCACACGGTGCCGTATTACAATGAGTATTAACGCACGCGGCGCGGGGGTTACGCGAGGACGGACGCGCTATTTACAATAGGTGCAAGTGCACATGACTTTGACATTTATTACAATAAGTATTATACGCTCGGACGCCAGACGCGGTATATAAAATAGTGCGGGTGCACACGACGTGGTATCTCATACGGAGACGGACGCGATATATACCGTGTATGCGAGCGTACACGGTGCGGTATTTACACGGTGCGGGTGCACACGACGCGGTATTACGATATGCATTTAGCGTACGCGGCGCGGTGGTTATATGAGGATGGACACGCTATTTACAATGTATGGTGCACACGGTTTCGACATTTAGAATAATACGTAAAAGACGTAAGACGCGGTATACACAAGTAGTACGGATGCACGCGGCGCGGTATCTGATACGGAGACGGACGCGTTAGTTTACCGGGTGCGCGAGTGCACGCGATGCGCGATTTTCCCTAGACGCGCGTGGATACGAATGCCAGGAACGGTCGGTCCGGTGCAGGCGGGCCGGCCGTTGGGTTCGGGAATCCGGAGCTTCTGGCGACAAGATTCGCTTGTCACGAGGCCGAGCTCCCTCGACCCCGCTTTACC
This sequence comes from Leptothorax acervorum, assembly GCA_035220615.1. NCBI lineage: Eukaryota > Metazoa > Arthropoda > Insecta > Hymenoptera > Formicidae > Leptothorax > Leptothorax acervorum. The sequence goes on from JASTWQ010001027.1 coordinate 5,446, forward strand.
GTTGCAACCGGGACTTTAGTTCGGGGAGTTCGGACGACAACCAAGAGCTCTTGGTCGAGGCTCAGATCTCTGGACCCCGTTTTTAGCGTCGCCCTGGGAATCGAGGATAGGTAGTCTTTCTCGAGAACAGCGGAACCGATGCCGAGCTCGAGATGGAGAAAAAGGTCTCGTTTCGCCGAAACGCCGATCTTTTATACCCCTCCGGAGCGGTATCGGTGGGAGGCCGGTTCCCTCTCCCCCGTGCGAACCGCGCGGCGGTCGGAGCGGGGCGAGACTCCGCGCTCTCGCGCTCGGCGGCGCTCGGCTCCCGTCGACGTTCGTCGGCGTTCGACGGGGCTCCGAAGGGGTATCGGTGCTGCGAGCCGATAATTGCTTGCGCACACGATATCTTTGGGCAATTAAAAGAAAGGTGGGCGCACCGCGCCCTATCTTCGCCCGACGGGTGATCGGTCGGGCGGTATCCGGCGGGTGTTAGCCGGGAGACGATGCATTTATAGGGTGCATCGTTACACCACTCCCCCTCTTAGAAGTGCCTGAATCTAGAGGCACATGCTGGCCGGTCGATGGAGCCGGTTGGTTTCAGGACCCCTCAGGTCGATCTCGCCTGCGTCTTTTCCTTGATCCATCTGACGGATCCGTCGCCGTTAAAACGAATGTGCCAGCGACGTGATCCGAGCCGGGGTTTATATTCCCGCGAGACGTGGCGGGCAAAATGCGGCACCTCCACGGTGACCCCGGGCCCGACCTCGATCTGACTGGGTGGTGGCGGCAGTGGTCCCATCACTCGTGACGGGTTGAGTGTCGGCCACGGGCGCCTGGATGTCTCGGCCGGCGATCGGGTGCGTCGAGGCGGTGGTGGTGGCGGCGTTTCCAGGAGCCAAGCCTGCTTCGCCCTGTTGGCTGCGTCGGACCGCTGGATGATCGTGCCGACCCGCGGCACTGTTTTCGGCCGTGCCGGTCCGGTTGGTGGCGGCGGCGGCGGCAGCGTCGTCTCGGGCCCTCCCCGATACAGGGTGGCCCACCCTTGCTCGATCCCGGGATTGGCCGGATCGTATTCCTCGGCTTCCTCGCCGAGGATTGTCGCGATTTCTTTCAAGATGTCTCTTGACGTTGTCGACGTGTCGTCCGTCATGGTTCCCGTCGTTCTGCCGGTTCGTTCGCTTGTGTCTCGGTACGCCGGGTGACATCGTGTTCGTATTTATTCGTCGAATAACAATACTAGAGGTCGCGTAACAATGTTTATCCCGCGGTCGGTTTGGTTTACGATATGCTGTTTGCGGAGGCTCGCTTATTTGAACGGTTGCCGCGGACGGCTCGAGCGAGCTCCCCCCGCCAAGGTCTAGATCGTGCGCGGCGGGTGTCGGTTCGGCAGGGGCGCGTTTAAGATCTTGTACGTGCACGTGGCGGTAATATTTTCCCGAGCGGTTACGGAGATCGACGATTACTGGCGAGATTATGCGGCGAATCTCTAGCGGGCCGATAAACTTGGGAGCGAGTTTCGCGTTAAATGCCGCTTCTTTGTTTGATAACGGCCGATCCCGCTTCCAGACCCATTCCCCGATACGCGGTCTCCATTCCCTACGGCGGAGATTGTAATGCTTCTCCTGGTGCTGGAATGCGCGAGCCAACTGGACCTTCACTAGGTCGTACGCCTCTGTCAGGCGGCGATGCACGGTCGACGGTGGGACCGGGTCGCCGTGCGGCGCGCTCTCCCCGGGGCGGCGTAATTCGCGGCCGTGATTTAAAAACGCCGGAGTGTAGCCAGTTGCGTCGTGCGTCGCGGTGTTATACGCGAATTGAATTTCCGTAGGTGCTCGTCCCATGCCTTGTGCTTTTTCGCGTACTGTGCGATCATGGTCTTTATTACGCGGTTAGTACGTTCCACGGGGTTACAATGGGGCGCGTATGCCGGTGTAAAGCGTTGGCGAATCCCGCAGTCGGCTAGTAATTTGGCGAGCTGTTTGGATTTTAACTGCGTGCCGTTATCCGATAGGAGCTCGTCCGGGCACCCGTGTCGGAGGATAACGGCCTCGGTTAGGTTTTTTACGATTGCTGTCGCGGTGGCTCGACGTAACGCTCGGAGCTCGACCCATTTAGTAAATCGGTCCTGCATGTTGAGAAGCCAGATGTGACCGGCGGCGGATCGCGGAAGCGGGCCGACGAGGTCAATAGAGACCTGCTGCCACGGATGGTCGAGAGCGGTCGGATGCAGCTGTCCGGCCGGCTTTTCCTGTGCGACTTTGTGCGCTAGGCACGTCGGGCATTCGCGTACGTACCGGGCGATATCGCGGAACATTCCGGGCCAGTAATACCGCTGTGCGATTCGTGCGATTGTCTTTGCGATTCCCAGGTGGCCGGCCGTGGGCGCGTCATGGTACCGTTCGAGGAGCAGGGCTCGTTGGTCCTTCGGTACGCATTCCTTCCATTGATCGCCCGCCGCGGTATCCTTGAAATCGAGCGTATGCAGTACGTGTTTCCACAACCGGCCGTGGTCGACTCGTAAGTCGGGTACCTCGTGAGGCGTATTATTCGCTGCGTGCCACATACGCGTATACCACGGGCATTTTGCTTTCGTGACGCCGAGAATTTCGGGTTGCCGGGACAACGCGTCAGCCACCTTGTTGAGCGTTCCTTTGCGGTACTTGACCTCGAAATCGTATTGCTGCAATTCGAAGGACCACCGCCCCAGCCGACCGGACGGAGACTCTAATTTTTGCAGCCATTTAAGTGACTGGTGATCCGTGACCACCGTGAACCGGTACCCCTCGAGATATCCGCGCATTCGACGAATTCCCCATACGACCGCCAGGCACTCCAATTCGGTTGCGCTGTAATTCCGCTCGGCGTTATTCAGGGTGCGACTTGCGTACGCGATAACGCGCTCCCCCTCGGGAAAGTATTGCGTCAGCACGGCCCCTAGGCCGGTGGTGCTGGCGTCGGTTTGTAGGTGAAACTGTCGCGTAAAGTCTGGACACGCGAGCACCGGTGCGGTCGTCAAGACTTTTTTGAGCGCTTCGAATGCGTTCTGCTCGGTTTCCCCCCAGAGCCACCGGGCTCGCTTGCGCGTCAGAGCGGTGAGCGGCGTGGCTAGGGTGGCGAAATCTTTGATAAAGCGACGATACCAGGACGCGACTCCGAGAAATTGTCGCACCTGGCGGACGTTCTGCGGGGCCGGCCAGTTAGCGACGGCGTTAATTTTTTTCGGGGTCGGTTCGGATTCCGTTGCGATCGACAATATGGCCAAGGTACTTAATCCGCTCGACGCAAAATCGACATTTCTCGGGATTGATGCGGAGGTGTGCTTCGCGGAGCCGGCGGAACACCTCACGCATAATCCGTAGATGTTCTTCGAATGTCGTGCTAATGATGACAATATCGTCGAGATATACAAACACATGCGGTTCTAACTCGGGGCCTAAAATGGTGTCGAGCAAACGCTGAAACGTGGCCGGCGCTGAATGCAGCCCAAACGGCATGACCTTGAACTGCATCAACCCTTTGCCCGGAACAGTGAACGCGGTCACGGATCGGCTCTCCGGCGCGAGGGGTACCTGCCAATAACCGTTCTTTAAGTCGAGAGTAGTCAGGTATCGGGCCCCCCGTAATTTGTCTAACGTCGCGGTGATCTGGGGCAGCGGGTACGCGTCCTTCTCGGTTACCTCGTTGACCCGGCGGAAATCGATACAGAACCGCGGTTTTCCGTCCTTTTTCCGTACAATTACCACCGGCGAACTCCATGCGCTATGTGACGGTTCGATGACGCCGTCTTTTAGCATCTTGTCGACCTCCGTGTCGATAATTTCCTGCATGGCTGGATTTCGCGGTCGATATCTTTGTTTAATCGGTTGGTCAGTTTTGACACGGATAATATGCTGCGCGCGGTCGGTGGGGCCCTGCACGGTCTCGAACTTAGCTAATTCATCGGCCAGAAAACGGCGGAGGCGTTCTTTCTCCGACGGCGCGTCTTCCTCGAGCGCGTGTTCTACGGCGGCGATTTGAAATTCTGCGTCTGGCGGAGGCGGAGGCGGTATGGCGAAATCTAATTTCGCCCATAAGTCTACGCCTATCAGGATATCATAATCTAGCGTGGGCATTACTTGGAACCGGTGCCAAAACATCCGTCCCTGCATGGTAATGGGGAACGTTATTAAGCCCGGGATGGAGGTGCTCGACCCGTCGGCGAGATGCACCTGTCCGTTAACCGGTTGAATCGGGAAATCGCGTGATATTTTCTCCGCGGTTCGCGCGTTCACGAACGAGGCCTCGGATCCCGTATCGAGCAGCGCGTCGAACGGCTGTTTTGCCACCACAACGGTCAGGTGCGGACGCGGTTTATATGTTAATCGGAGGACCGGGGTGCTGCCGCTTCGTCCCCGGCCCGCACGGCATTTCCCGGCGGCGGGTGGCAATCTCTAGTAAAGACGCCATCCCTGCCGCATTGGGAGCAAAAACGCCGAGGCGGGCGTCGGCAGTCGAAACGAGTATGCCCTCGCTGTTTGCACCGCCAGCAGCATTCTCGACGGTCGTAGGCTGTGGCGGCGATCGAGGGTTTCGGTGCCGCGGCTTGTCGGTCCCGAGTCTGCTCCTCGATATACTCGAATTCTTCCGCCAGGCGCAGAATATCTCGCGTGCGCGTCACGGTGTCGCGGCGGATATACATCTGATAACGCGGGTGCATATTGCCGTATAGAGTTTCCACTTGATCGTCCTCCGCGAACCCGGTGGCCCGTCGCATCATTGTGAGCATCTCCGTCGCGAATTTTCTATATGGTTCGTCCGGCTTTTGTAGACGAGTCTGGATTTCGCGAACTAGTTTGGCGCGGTACCGGCGCGGCAAGTAGTATTCGCGAAAGTCCGTGCAAAAATCTTCCCATCCTCGCCAGTTGTGTCGGTTATTCCGGCACCAGAGGAGAGCGTCGCCCTTGAACAACTCCGGCAACCCCGTCAACAACTGCGCCCCGGAATATTGGTACGCGTCTTTAAGCTCCTCTAGCCGCTCGAGAAACGCCACGGGGTCCCTCCCGTCGAAGTGACACCCCCATTTTCTGATCTGATTCATCACCTTGGCGGGCGTCTCGCCGGAGCGGTCGCTTACAGCCGTATAAAAAATCTCGGGCGGCGTCGGCGTCGGTGGACGAGAGGTTAACGTCGGCGCGTGGAGGGTTGCCGCCGGGTGTATAGTAATCGCGGGTGCCGTCGGCGGCTGACCTCCCCCCGCGGCGGTGGGGTGCCCCATTTCTGGGTGCTCGGTCACATAATCGCTCAAACGGCGGCGCAACTCGTCGATTGAACCGTCGGTATCTAACCCGAGTGTGTTGAGCTCGTCGATGAGCTGGTTTTTCGTTAATTTGTATATCCACGATTTCGGCATAATGTGTCTTAATTATTGTTTCTCGGATCAGAACGGTCCCTGTTCGGGCGCCATATAACGACCTGCCGTTTTGTATATCGAACTCGGACTTAGCTCGCCGGATCAGGGTTCGATGGTAGGCCCAGAAACAATAATTAGAATGTTAGTTAACACACACACAGATGTTTATTCGTTATTACGGTTTTACATGGATGTGCCAATGCACACGGTGCCGTATTACAATGAGTATTAACGCACGCGGCGCGGGGGTTACGCGAGGACGGACGCGCTATTTACAATAGGTGCAAGTGCACATGACTTTGACATTTATTACAATAAGTATTATACGCTCGGACGCCAGACGCGGTATATAAAATAGTGCGGGTGCACACGACGTGGTATCTCATACGGAGACGGACGCGATATATACCGTGTATGCGAGCGTACACGGTGCGGTATTTACACGGTGCGGGTGCACACGACGCGGTATTACGATATGCATTTAGCGTACGCGGCGCGGTGGTTATATGAGGATGGACACGCTATTTACAATGTATGGTGCACACGGTTTCGACATTTAGAATAATACGTAAAAGACGTAAGACGCGGTATACACAAGTAGTACGGATGCACGCGGCGCGGTATCTGATACGGAGACGGACGCGTTAGTTTACCGGGTGCGCGAGTGCACGCGATGCGCGATTTTCCCTAGACGCGCGTGGATACGAATGCCAGGAACGGTCGGTCCGGTGCAGGCGGGCCGGCCGTTGGGTTCGGGAATCCGGAGCTTCTGGCGACAAGATTCGCTTGTCACGAGGCCGAGCTCCCTCGACCCCGCTTTACCGTTGCAACCGGGACTTTAGTTCGGGGAGTTCGGACGACAACCAAGAGCTCTTGGTCGAGGCTCAGATCTCTGGACCCCGTTTTTAGCGTCGCCCTGGGAATCGAGGATAGGTAGTCTTTCTCGAGAACAGCGGAACCGATGCCGAGCTCGAGATGGAGAAAAAGGTCTCGTTTCGCCGAAACGCCGATCTTTTATACCCCTCCGGAGCGGTATCGGTGGGAGGCCGGTTCCCTCTCCCCCGTGCGAACCGCGCGGCGGTCGGAGCGGGGCGAGACTCCGCGCTCTCGCGCTCGGCGGCGCTCGGCTCCCGTCGACGTTCGTCGGCGTTCGACGGGGCTCCGAAGGGGTATCGGTGCTGCGAGCCGATAATTGCTTGCGCACACGATATCTTTGGGCAATTAAAAGAAAGGTGGGCGCACCGCGCCCTATCTTCGCCCGACGGGTGATCGGTCGGGCGGTATCCGGCGGGTGTTAGCCGGGAGACGATGCATTCATAGGGTGCATCGTTACATAACAAATTATATATCTATTATATTTCTGCGTTATTAACTGGTGACAACATAATTTCCAACAATTGATACCTTCACCGGAGCATTCCGCTTAGATTGTCCCGCTGCCCTCGAGAGAATCAAGGAGGACATGCCAATCACGATAAAAGACGACAAGGGCAATACTTCTAAATGCATTGCCGACATTGTTTCGCTGTTTATCACACTCATGGATAAATTACGACTGGAAATCAAAGCCATGGATCAACTGCACCCGGATCTAAGAGATTTCATGGACACCATGAATCGCCTCAGTATACTACCCAGTGACTTTGATGGTAAAGAGAAAGTTTCAGAGTGGTTGCAGACCTTTGATAATATGTCTGCTTCTGATGAATTATCGGGCACTCAAGTCAGACAATTAATATTATTATTAATATTATTAATATTATTATTTCAGATTATTTACTCGCAATGAAGGCATGTATACTATCGGAATTTGCAAGGAAACCCAGACATTTACGTGACGTAGACAGGTGGAAGGCCACGGAATTTCGGCAATTTTTATTGTACACTGGAACTGTCGTAATGAAACCAATATTATCTTCGACTGCCTATACTCACTTCGTTTGTCTTTGTGTTGCTATAAGAATATTAATTAATCCGCAATTGTGTTTCAAATTTAACGCTTATGCAGATTCACTGTTATTGTGGCTTGTTTCCAACTTTGGAAGTATTTATGGTGATAAATATATATCTCATAATGTTCACAATCTTGTTCATCTTGTAAACGATGTAAAAAATTTTGGTTCATTAGATTATTTCAGTTGCTTTAAGATTGAAAATCACATGCAAAAGATAAAGCAGAAATTGCATAACAGCGGTAAACCTCTGGAGGAATAAAAGTGTACAACTTAGTCTATAAGAAAGATGTATGCCTGCGTCTTTTATCGCAATTCTGAATTTTAAGTCAGGTTATCTATATTTGTTCTTCTCTCTCTGCATATAGTGATAATCCTAGAGACTGAACTTATAGATTGTTGCAGGTGATATTAATATGTATGTAAATACATTGTACATACATACATATGTACATGTACATGTATCTTAATTGTCATTTTTAGTTTTTGCTCGAACATTGTCAGATTTTACTTTTTTTCATGTTTGTTTTCTACGTAGAAAAAGAAGTGTACAACTTAGTCTATAAGAAAGATGTTTGTCTGCGTCTTTTATCGCAATTCTGAGTTTTAAGTCAGGTTATCTATATTTGTTCTTCTCTCTCTGCATATAGTTGTGATAATCCTACAGACTGAACTTATAGATTGTTGCAGGTGATATTAATATGTATGTAAATACATTGTACATACATATACATACATACATATGTATATGTACATGTATCTTAATTGCCATTTTTAGTTTTTGCTCGAACATTGTCAGATTTTACTTCTTTTCATGTTAGTTTTCTACGTAGAAAAAGAAGTGTACAACTTATTGTTAGTTTATAAAAAAGATGTATGACTGCGTTTTTTATTGCAATTCTGGTTGCAGGTGATATTAATAATATACATATATGTACGTAAATATATTGTATTACACACACCCAAACACATATACACACTCATGTTGTATGTACGTACGTATATACATATATGTATAAATAAGTTAAGAAACTCATTTCGATTGCAAAAGCAATTACTTTTGCAACAAAATATGTAACTATTTTATTATTAATAATTATATGTCTGCTTCATATTTGCATAATATATATAATATATAAATATATATATATATAATAATAAGAATATGAAAGCCTCATATATAATTACTGTTGTTTATTATTTAATTTGGAGCAATATGTATGGTTCTAATAATTTTAATTGTTACATACTTGTTGCAAATGTGAATATCATAAATATCAAATTGCGTGTTTTAAATTAATTTCAAGCAAAACTAAATAAAATTTATTGATTAGTTTTGTATGTAATTAATTACAGAGTTTAATATTTGTATAAATATCAAATTCTGTAATTAATTACATGCAAACTAATCGATAAATGTTATTTAGTTTTGCTTGAAATTAATTTAAAACACGCAATTTGATATTAATTATGATATTTACATTTGTAACAAGTGTGTAACAATGCAATTTTTGTTACATAACCATTTGGTAACATCTTCGAAGAGTATATTACACGTTATGTATGCCTTACATAATGTTACATAATTGCAATATACAAAAATATGAAATTACCACTAATGTGTACATAAACGATACAATCGTGATATGTTTTCTGTTACATTTCGTTTTATCAAGATAATATAATAATAATATACCCGTGTTTGCTGGGTGTGCTTCAACTTACAAAGAACATACTTGTAAAGCGCGTCACTAACCTATAGGTTAGTGGCCTGCTTTACAAGTGCGTGCTTTGTATGTGCTTTGTATGTGCTTCAACTTAGAAAGCACATACTTGTAATGCGCGTCACTAACCTATAGGTTTTGTCAATAACCAACTATTATTTGCTTTAACAAAACTTTAACATGCTTTTGCCATGATTAAAGCAGAGAATATTTGTATTCACGCTTTCTAATACATAAAATTGTGTGTATACTTTTCAATATACCAACTATTCTCTGCTTTAAATAACTTTCCTTTCAATATACCAACAATTCACTGCTTTAAATAATTTTACCCACCAAATTTTTTTGTTTATAACTTTTTAATAAACAATGACCGCCAGCTAAAACCTTCTGAAGGTTACTCAATAGGGTGACCTTGACAACATATGTCAAGGTCAAGGTCGTTTATGCCTTTCAATACTCAAAATAACTGCTATATTTGTCAAACTTTCTCTGTTAATAACTTTTTAACAAACAACGAGCAACGGTTAAAAACTTTTGAAGGTCACTCAGGGTCATGACCTTGACAACATATGTCGAGGCCAAGGTCATTGGAGGGTGGTCCGTATTACTGCATAATTACCCAATTAAAGATTATTTTTCGTCAAAATAATTAAATGTAAAAGTTATGTGTTTTATTTAAGTTGTTATATTTTGGACCAAAAATATGGTGTCTTATTGTGACGAAGGATTCTTCAAGAACATCACGAGACGGTTTGGATTCGGGACGACAACACTTTTGAAATCCTGGATTAAAACTAAGATTAAGATTAACTCAGCTAGCCAGCAATTAACATTCTTACTCCGCTGAATTTCTGAGTAACAAAAAACATATTAACTTTTTGGATAGATACATATTACAGAAATTTAAATTTTGTAAAAAATTTTTACATGAGGATAATGTCTTTGTTACTAAAGCTGATAAAGGCCAAGTGACGGTAATCATGGACAAAAGTACATATATTGATCAAATGACTGTTCTATTAAATGACGACTCTACTTATAAAAAACTGAGTGAGGATCCTATAAATAGAATAACTTCAAAAATTAACGAATTAGCTAAATCTTGGTATAACAAAGGCATCATCAGTGAGCATGTGTATATGCGGCTTAACCCTAATAGGTCACACTTCCTGAGAATCCCGTACCGGTCACACTGGGTGAAATACACCCAAGCGTGTTTGCAAGTGTATAAAAAATTGTAGGTAACCTTAAAAAAAAAAAAAATATCCTGTTGTAGTTTGTCTTTCTTAAAAAGACTGTATAGGTTTGATTTGCAAAAAATTAATTTAACATATGTAAAAAAATTGTTGAAAAAAAATGTCGAAAAAGTGACTTTTTTCACAAAAACTAATGTAACTTTTTCAATTTTTAAGATATTTTAATTTTTTGAACGGTTTTTTCATCCTCAGATGATGCACTTTTCACTGATTATTGCAGTTTATGCGGCTGTTCCGAAAAGTATATTTATTTTGAGGTATGAATGTGCGATTTTTTGCGGAAAAGTGAAAAGAACATTTTTATGGAAAAAAATAGCAATATATTTATGAAAAATGGTTTAAAAAATATGAAAAAAATATATTTACGTTGCAAATTACATACTTTAAGTAAACAAAAAGGTTACAATTTTTTATTCGATGCCATAGGCACATTCAACGCATAAATATGCGCGATGCTTGTCGCACATCGGTCGAAGGCAAGTGGGACACATGGAGCCCGTCTTTTTATCAGTTCCTCTCGGGCAAATTTGACATCTTTGTTTCCTATCCAATTTTGGGCGGTCCTCTCCAAATGCAGGCCTGTCCTGGAGGTGCAGGACATTCGCAATACCGAATTTGATGTCCTTGCGAATTGTTGGTATTGTGTATCGTTCTTGCAGGTGTGCCTTGACCAAATGTAAATATATATATATATATTTACATTTGGTCAAGGCACACCTGCAAGAACGATACACAATATATATACATAATAATATATAATAATATATATATATATATATAATTATATTATTATATTATATTACATATATCTATATATATAAAATAGAATGTATGTATGTTCTTCATACACTTTTAAACTATTCGACCGATTTGGACCAACTTTGGCACAGTTACTCTTTACATCCTTGCGCAAAACATAGGCTACTACGGAACCTCGATACCGATCAGCGATTTTATCCTTTGGTTTTCCCGGGCGTTTTTTCGGGAATTTCGAGATTGCTTACTCGCGATGTATATAGAACCTCGATATTTTACTTACCGATTACCGATTTTATCCCTTGGTTTTCCCGGGCGTTTTTTAAGTCTGTTTGTTCTTTATACGCTCTTAAACTATTCGACCGATTTGGACCAACTTTTGCACAGTTATTCTTTACATCCTTGCGCAAAACATAGGTTACTATATGGAACCTCGATATTTCACTTACCGATCAGTGTCTTCATCTTTTGGTTTTTCAGGGCGTTCTTTCGGGAATTTCGAGATTTCTCGCTCGCGATGTACACAGATCCGTGAGCGAGCAATCTCGAAATTTTCAAAAAAACGCCCGGAAAAACAAAGGGATAAAGTCGCTGATCGGTAAGTAAAATATCGGAAAAGCGGAAATGACTCAATAGCGTGAAACTCGAGTAGAAAAAGACCGGTTACGACATGTTCAATCAAGGAAAACATTTATGCGGTCTGATTTGAAATTAGAGGCATTTAGTTATGATCCAAATTACGAATATTAATTTCATCCGAGAGTAATAATTGGGAAAATGGATGCAATATGTTATCATTGTCAAGTAAAAAAGTTTAAAACTTAAGCACCTGGAATGAAAGTTAAATTACCGCCTTTAAATCAACCACCCGACACACTCCTTATGTTTGTCCACAATATGGATATTGAAACACAAATAAAGTCGTTTGAAGAAAAACGACGTCCGGGCGAAGCCCGGGTAACCAGCTAGTATTATATATATAATATATATATTGCACGGACACGTGGTCTTCGGCTCCATCAGTGTCATCGCCGCCAAGAATTGGCTGTTCTTCGGACTCCTCAAGCAATTCCTCGCGAATTGTACGGGAGCGCAAGTTATAAGCCATCTACTTTTCATGAATAATTACACAGTAAAATTTTTTTAAAAATTCTAAGCAACGAAAAACACAACTGTGTACTTGCCTCTTCACTTTGGAACAACGAGAAACGAAAAAAAAAAATATTACAAAAACTCAAATTATTACGTACACCCGACAATTCCGAGACGCTCACTTTGAACGGCTGCCGAGAGAGAACTAACGGGCCGAAAAATATACCACCGACGGGGATCGATATTTGGAGGTCCCGACTACCTGTAAATGGCGGCACAAGGCCCATTTCCATTGGTCTACTGGGTCGTTTTCAAAGTCAAAAAAACGCTTGGGTGTATTTTACCCAGTGTGACCTATTAGGGTTAATTGCACTAATGGGAACCTCCCTCGATGTTACGGGCTGCCGAAGATACATAAAAATGGTTTCCACTTTGGATCATTGTCTCGGCTTTGGGAAGCCCGTTATATAACATGGCTAGCTTATTACATGACATTATGGATCAATCTGTACCTTGCAGCCGGAGACTGCAGCGGTGCCGCTGACGGACCCGAACACGGACAGCGAGGCCGAGTGAGTCACGAGCGCTCGGCGCATTCGATTAACATTAGAAATAAGGGCTCGATGTATATTTTGTGATTAATTTTGATGTTCCTTTTTTTCTCTTTTGTTGTTTGTTGCCCGAATAAGTTTATTTTCATTTTCTTGCGTGCCACTTATGCGGCTTATATATATATATATATACATATAAATATAATATTCACCGCGTTGTCGTGTCTCACCCGCGAGTATATAGTCAAACATATATATATATATATATATACATCGATAAAGACTTGTCGGGGAGTGATAAAAGACAGACTCTAGATTATAGTTATTTAGAATTACGTATAGAATAAGATTCACAGTTGCTTCTGGGTTTTCCCTAAACATTTATTTCTTTTTTATTTTTTATCTTTCGTGGTGTGATATTATTACACGCACAGTAGCATGTAGTTATGTAGGGGAAAAAACCCGTGATTCAGCGTTAACTACGCGAAAGCGTGTCTATTCACGCCCGTCAGAGCGTGTAGAGGCAGAATAGGCGCGACATGCATGAGAATCGCGTCACAACAAGCCTACGCGAGAAACAACGCCGCGAAACGACTGTCGAGCGTCGATCGAGACCGACGAGGTGATTGCCGTTGTCGACTAACCCTCGCGCACCGGGAGTCGTGCAACGACGTCATCTACAGGAAAGGATCATTCAGGGCGATTTAATAGGTCGCGAGTAACACGCCTAACGTGTTCTCGTTGACAGCTGGTGAACGTGCGGCGAAAGCCCTGCACGAGCCTCTTCTCCTGGAGAGGACGTTCCCGAGGAGTCGATTGCGTGTCAGAGGACACCGTAATCGCGGTCCCGACAAAGTTCGATGCCTGTGCGGAGAAAACACTGCACAGACATTATTCGAGATAACGAGCATTACCAACGTGTTCATTGGACGTCGAATGAGACGAAAATAGCGGTGATTTAGAATTTTAACCTCTGTGCAAGCAAAACTGCACAGACCTCGTGCAGACAAGCGACCGTTGGCGATGGCCTACCGAGGTCCCGAACAGCCCGAATACCGAGTTCCACCCTGATCCGACCTTTTTTTTTTTTTTTTGCAGGAGAATTCTTTAACTACTGGGATCCCTGGGACTCGAGAGTCCCAGGTTTATCCAGTAGCCCCTTGCGGGGAAGACCCCCCCACCTCCGGGAAGAGGTATAACGGGGGGAATGTGGGATTGTATAGCATGCACATCGCTCACGATTCTGCATGCATACCCTGCCCACTAAAACTCCTGCGGATGTCCCTCACTGCGCTCGTTGTTGAGGGGACCCCGGAAAACGCGCTGATTCTTCCGGGGCCTCCCAGCGCCTAGCCCATCGTGGACACCAACCCGGGAGACTCCCAGAATCTCCCCCGATCCGTGGTGGAGCTGCCTCCTGTGCACAGCGGCGGGATGGGGGGATATCCACCCAAACCCGCCACCCCTCTAGCAGGGGGGGTTATGCTGCGGGCGTGCGGTATACCCCGCCCGCACGCTTGCTCCACACCCGCGGTCCCCCCTTTAGTTAGTGGGAGGACTCGTACATACGGCCGTGGGCCGGCGTCGCCGACGGCAACGGCCTCCTCCCGTTCCGAGGGGCGGGAGGGGGGAGAAAATACTTCCTGTGCGCATTAATTGCGCCCTTCTCCCCCCGGCACTGTTATGTGCCGTCCTTTCCCGAAACCGACATCGCGACGGGGGGCCTACTCCTGGGCCCGCGCCGTCGTAAAAAATAACGCCGCCGCCGTGGTTGCGGCGGTGGTCTGCGGCCCGGACCCACCCCGTCGCTCCAGTCGCTGTCACTAGAGGGGGGTGGTGCTTCCCCCCTCCTGACGCGTTCGGCTGCCTTCTTCTGCGACATGACTGCGCCGCAGAAGGAAACGAACGCCCTCCATTTGACCTCGCCCTCCTTTCCCCCGGTCACCGCCGCGGCGATGATGGTCGGGAGGGCGAGGTCGTCTCCTACACTTGCCCGGAGGACACGGCGCCGCTCCTCCCACGCTGGGCAAAACTCCAGCGTATGCTGCACCGTGTCTGCCTCCTCCGGGCAGTGATGGCAGCGCGTGGTGCGCTCCTTCCCGATTCGGCACAGGTAATCACCGAAGCACCCATGCCCGGTGATCACCTGTGCCGTGTGGAACGTAAGGCCTCTCCCCCTACGCTCCACCCACTCCCCCAGGACCGGCCGGATGGCATCCCTGACCCTCCTGCCCCACAACTGGGGGTTCTCGAGAAATTCCTCCCAATCTCGCAGGAGGGTCGCTTTGGCCTGGAGCCTCAGCGCCCTCTTGACCCTCGCCGTGATGACACCTCCCCCGTCCCTGATCGCCTTGGTCCGCGTATACACGCGTGTATGTGACCTGGCAACCAGGTGAATTGGGGGGATTCCGGCGAGGGTAGTCGCCCCCACGTGTGACACGGTCCGGTAGGCCCTGGCGGCTCTGTTGGCTATAAGCCTTTGAGCCGCCGCCAGTTGCCTACCAAAGCGGGCATCCTCGCCCACCTTGTCCGCCCAAACCGGTGCTGCGTACAACAGCACCGAGTGGACCGTTGCCACGTAGAGGCGACGCACATACCCGCTGGCCCCGCCAATATTGGGCAACAGCCCTGCCAGGCTGTTGGCCACTACCCTCGCTCTCGAGACCACGCGGGTGACGTGCTCGCCGAAGCTCCTCTTTCGGTCAATCCAAACCCCCAGGTATAGGAGGTGGGGAGTGATCGGGACCTCAGTCCCCTCCACCCGGACGCTGAGCCCCCCCCCCCCCGGCGGTGACCCCCCTGCAAGGCGACCATAAAACATGGTCGCCTGCGTTTTATGGGGGGCCACTTTCAGGCCCAGCGCCCGGATGGCGCGCACCACGCTCGCCGCCGCCACGTTGGCCAGCCTGATGGCCTCCTGCCAGCCCTCCCCGCTGACCCCCAGGAATATGTCATCGGCATATCCCGTGAGCCAGCATCCTCTGGGGAGAGCCACCCCGAGCACCAGGTCGTAGACGATGATCCATAGCAGGGGTCCCAACACCGACCCCTGCGGAACACCGCGCTCAACGAGCCTGATCCTCAGGACCCCGCCCCGGTCCGTGTACATCAGGCCCCTGTCCCGGAAATAATCTTCGACGACCCTGATGAGGTAGGGAGGGACGCCGAACCGCACTAGCGCACTCCCTATTACCTCCCAGGGGAGAGTGTTGAAGGCGTTGACAACGTCAAACGACACCCCCAACACCACTCCCCCCTTCTCAATCTCGGCCTCCGTGCGGGAGAGGACGCGCCTGATCGCGTCCACGGTTGACCTCCCTGCACGGAAGCCGAATTGGTCGTCGGAGAGACCTCTTCCCTCACCCCGGGACAGGTGCTGGACGAGGCGCTCGGCAATGATCCTTTCAAAGATCTTGACAACCTCGTCCAGCAGGCACACGGGCCTGTACGCGGACGGGTAGTCCGCGGGCTTTCCCGCCTTTGGCAGGAGGACCAGGCTGGCCTCCTTCCATCTTCTGGGGAACCGGCCGGCACGCAGGCATGCGGTGAAGAGATTCCGCATCCAGCTGGCCAGCTCCCCCGCGGCCAAGACCCAGACCTTGCCTGGGATCCCGTCGGGGCCAGGGGCCTTCTGCCTCTTGACCCCGCGGATAGCCCTCGCCACTTCTTCCTCACTGACCCCCAGGTCCTTGTTCCATTCCGGAACTCTAATTTCCGGAAAGAGGACCTCTCCTCCTCTGTCGGCGGGAAATAATGTATCCACCACCCCGCCGACAAATTGGGGGGCCAGTGTTTCCGTAAGCGGGGGCGTCCATGGCTTGAGCTTGTCCAAGACAAGCTTGTACGGACGTCCCCACGGATCCTCCGATGTCGTGGCGAGGAGCTCCTCCCAGGCCCCCTTCTTGGCCGCGAAGATGGCGCGGGAGAGTTTCTGGCGGACAGCACGCCAGGCCTCCCCCGCCTCTCTTTCGCCAAGGGCACCGCGCTCAGCGCGGGCCCTCATTCACCGCCGGCACGCGTGGACGGACGAGCGCCGAAGCTCGGCGATCTCGTCCGTCCACCAATAGGCGGCTCGCCGGGGGAAGGGTGCGGACACGGGGCATCGCCACGTCGCATGCTTGCGACGCGGCCTCCACCAGTCGGTCCGCCTCCGCGTCCACATCCACCTCCCCAGTCCCCTCGGCAAGGGCGCCGCCCTCCGCCCTACCCCAAGTTAAGACCAGGATCGCCGCTTGTAGGCGATCCCGGTCCAACTTCTTAAGGGCCCATCTCCGCCGCGTTTTCTCCGCGGCGCGGCGGCGGGACAGCACTGCCGGAGGGGTGGCCCGGACAATCATCTCTATATATCGATGGTCCGACAGGGACTCTAGGTCCGTGGCCACCCTCCAGCCGTGTGTTTCTGGTAGGGGGAGTCGCCCAGGTGAGATCGATCACCGTGGCCCCCTGCCGGCGCACACATGTGCTTACTCGGCCCGTGTTCATGAGACACAGGCCGAGCCCCGCCGCCCACCCCTCCAGGACGCTGCCCCTCGCTTCAGTGCGCGGGGAACCCTAAAGCGTGGACTTCGAATTGAAGTCCCACGCCACTATGACCCAGCCAGTAGGGCATCGGCGGACGCATCCCTCCATATCGTGGAGCGTCCGCTCGAACCTGGTCAGGTCCCAGCTCGGAGGGGTGTAAACGCCCACCACGGAGATGGGCCCTTATTGCACCGCCACGAAACCCATCCCGGCCTCACCACGAGTGCACGGGGGGGCGTGTGGCAGTGCCCGCCATGTGATAGCCGCGGAGTCACTGCGGTCCTTGGCCCAGCAGGGATGGGCTGCTGGGACACGGTAGGGCTCCGCGACTATCCCCAAACCACACCCGCGCTCTGCCATTGTGTAGATAAACAAATCCTGGGTTGCGCGGGCGTGGTTTAAGTTCGCCTGGAGGACCCTTACAGACATGGATCTTCCGAGAAATCCATAGGGTCCTCCGGCACCTCCCTCACAACGGCCGCCGACGCGGCCCCCCCCCCCTCCGATGTACCCGGGCCCGGCAGAGGGCTCCTCTTCACCCCGTGGATCCACCCAATCCACAGAGCTATCCCCTGTCGCGTAATCCGCGATGACGGACGCGAGCGCCGCGTCCGTCATGGCGTTTCTGGCGGCGACTTCCTCACGTAGCTCGGTTGCCACCGCCTCCGCCTCGCCCAGCGCCCTGTCAATCTTACTGGTGGCCGTCTTGAGCCTCTTAATCGTGAGATTGACAGGCTCAACGCGCGTTATTCGGGGGCCCGTGGAACGGGTCCCCGAAGCCGATGCCTCCGGCGTGGAAGCGCACGTCGCGTCCGCCGCTCCTGTGGAGGGAGCCTTGGGGGGCTTTTTGCCTTTCCTTTTTTTCGGGGCGGCGGTTGCGCCCTTCTTTCCCCCCCTCCCACCGGATCAGGATTTGCCCCCGATTCGGTGGTCGGCGGGGCGACCCGCCCGCTCGCAGACCGCGCTTTTCGGTGCGGCCGCGCACGAGCGGGCTTGGTGGCCCACCACGCCGCACCGGTAGCAACTACCGATGCGGTCCACCTCGTTGCTACAGGTGGCTCGGGTGTGGCCCACCTCGAGGCACCTGTAGCATTGAAGAAAGCGCCTGTCGAGTAACTCGACACGCGCCCTCACCCAGCCCACGACAGTGTGGCTCTCGCGAGAGAGCACATGGAAACCCAGGAGCATCGAGCGCGCGACGGACAGTGGCCTCGGCGGTGGCCCCCGCGAGAACGAGCACGGTCCCACCCGGTCACCAACCGGCAGTACTCGCCCCCGCGAGATTATTCGCCCGCTGGTGGGGCAGTCAGGTCATGCTGGTTAGGCCGACCCGGGCCCCTGTACTATCGGGCGTCCAGGGAAATGTCGACAAAACCCTGTTTAACCGCTGTACCCTCTGCCTCTACGCGCGCACGACAACCCAGGCCCCCAGAGGCCCCCGGCGGAAACCCGCGGAACCCGATTGTAAGTGTAGTGTATAGAGTGTGAAGGTGTGTGTATGGTTTGATTTCAGGGTTTTCCTTCCCTTAGGCTGGTTGCTAAAGAGCTACCGAGCCCGGCCTGCCCGTCCCTCACTGCTGCCGAGGCAGCCAGACCGCTTGGCCCTAACCTCGAAATATGTCCGAGTGGCCCGAGCAGTCCACCATCCCAGGTCGCCTGGCCCCGGCATCAAAATACGTTCGAGCGGCCCAGACGACCCTCCACCCCTCACGGAGCGTGGAACCACGTCCCCGGTGTGCAGCCGCGAGTGTGGGTTCCTCCCCGTCCCTGGCCGCGGACCATGTCCGAGACCAGGGACGAGAAAGGTAATCCCGCTCTCTTCCCCTGCCGGAGCACCGGCGTGCAATGGGTCCGAAGAGCAGGATCTTCCCCTCCCTCTCAGCGGGACGACATCCCTGCCCGCTTTGAGACGGGGTACCCCCACCCCAAACCCCACCCCGTAGCTCGGTGGGAGGAGCAGACCTCCTCCCTAACGGCCCCGGCTGGCCGGGCGTTTGTAGTCGGGGTCGCCTTCCCCTACCGGCGATTGGGACCCCCAAGTCCCTAAGGGAGTCGCCGGGCTCCCGTTTGCAGGAAGGTGCACCCCCCTCAGGGCCACATCCGACGCCAGCACGAACGCGGCATAAGCCACGCCCGCCCCGGACGCCAGGAGCAACGCCCAAAGGGGAGCACACCCCCCACGCCCTCACTGTGCCCTTGTCCGCGCCCGTTTATTCCCCCCGAAAGGGTTATTCACGGGTAACCTCCATATCTGGAGGCCATTCCCCTATCCGCAACCCGGGGACGCGCTCGGTGGCATGGGCCATGCCTCCCCGAAGCAGGGAATCGCTCCCCTGCACCGGGGCGAGACCCTGATCCGACCTGGGTGCAGACGATACCCTGCACGAGCATCTTCTCCTGGAACAACCAACGGGGATGACTCTACTAGGTCCCTAGGAACCCCGCGGACCGAGTCCCGCCGTTCCGCGAACCCTGTACAACGAAGTCACTGCACAGACCTTCCCCGAGGAAAAGATCAATATAGGTGCGATCGCGAGAGTCAAACGAGCGCGTCCATCATGGTCCCGCTCGAGTCCGACGATTGTGCAGGAAGAACACTGCACAAAGTTCATGTGTGAAAATAAATGTTCGGAATGTCCTTAAGGGACGCCAAATAACGTAGATATCGCGTTTCCGTCGAAATCGAATTGTCGTGCGGCAAACTTCCTGCACGAACGTCATCGCCGGGAAAACGCGTCATTTCCCGTAATAATGGTTGAAAAGAATCTTGCAGGCGAAGAAGCGAGCGTTTTGCACGACCGCAAGACGAAATTGCGTCGCAAGACGCGAAGCTGCGAAATCATGTAAAATCATATAATAAATCATATCGAGATCCTCGAGAGATATTCGAGCATAATTTCCAACGTTCCCGAATACACGAGAGAAAGTCGTACGACATTCCTGCGTGTTTGTCAGACTTGTTTGTCAGTTGCGATCAGGCGACGATCACGTGACGGCTGATGCAATAGCAGGAGTGGGGGTATCGCCCAGAGGTGGAGACGTGCGACGCGGCGAGCGAGCGCCCGAGATCAGTCTGTCGGGAGAGCCGGTACAGCTAACACGTTTTGACAGATAGCGAGAGTTCTCGTTACAACCGACGAGACCCGCGTACGGAGCGATATCCGGATATATCACGTATCGGTGATAGTGCGCACGACACATGTGAATAGTGCGAAATTTCACATCCGTGTACGAAACAAAGGACAATTGTTCCGGTTTTATACTTAGCTCATAACGAAACAATTTAAACCGAAACGTTTCGGGCACCTGTGTTGATATTTGTCTCAACACCAGCACAGGTGCCTCTTTCCTATTGGACTACGTAAGGTCGAAATTTGTTTTGTATCATCGCCAACCGACTGACGGGCGGACGAACGAGCGAGTCGTTCTCCAGCTTTCGTTCGAGACGCAGACACATACACAGTTCAGTCAAGTAAAGTCGCGGCGAGTTTTGTCAAGTCGGAAATTAGCCCGCAATCAAATTATCCGACCAAATTAATTTCGTTGTTAAATAAACACCTCTTTAAAATACAAGAGTTTAAATTCGTATGAGTGCCTATCCTGCCTGACCGTCGAGCCTTCATCCAAGGCTGTACCAGCCGTCCATCGCAAAGTGCCACAACGCATTTGACGAAACATTTGGTCCTTCGAGCCGGATTGACGTCAGGAAAATCTCTTCGTCGCAACTCAGTACGAGCTCTGATTAGAGGAGTAATAAGATTGCGGAACAACATGCCGACTACTGTGGAGGAACTTCTTTCACGTCAGAGTCAGCTGATGAACTCTGTGTTCCGTGCGCTGTCTAATTTCAAAAAATTAGGACAAGCCAAAATGACACTCGCTGTAACGAAACATCGCCTCGAATCGCTCAAGGACATCTTCCACCAGTGCCAAGAATTGGACGGGCGGATCCACTTTCTCGCTGACGACGACCTCAAAGCTACACACGCCTACTTCCAAGGTGCTCAATTCACGTGTGCGAGGACAGCTACAACGAAGCAGCCGACTTTATGGCCGAGCGACTGCATGGTATGGTTGCAACCGAACGCACAACGCCATTTGATGTGTCGTCTTTCCGATTCTATTCGTCCGTCATCTCATCTCCCGAAGATCAACTTGCCAAATTTCGACGGAAGTCTCGAAAAATGGGAGAGCTTTCGTGACCGTTTCACCTCTATAATTCACAACGATTCAAATTTAACGAACGTCGAGCGTATGCACTATCTATTTTCTTGTCTCAAAGGGGATGCAAGTAACGCGCTCACTCACCTCGCGATTACCGAAAATAACTTTCCAATTGCGTGGAAAATTCTCGTGTCACGGTATGAAAATAAGCGTCGGCTTATCACAATTCATTTGCACACCTTGTGCAATTTACCGTCGCTCAATTCCGAAACCGCCAAAGACCTTCGTGATCTTCGCGATAAAACAAATATAGCGATACAAGCGTTGAAAAATCTAGGATGCTCAGTCGAATACTGGGACGATATAATTGTTTTCCTCGTGGCGCAAAAACTTGACAAGTCATCGAGAAAGGCTTGGGAACTCAAGTTGGGCGACACCGCCGAATTTCCGACGTATGGCGAACTCGATCAATTCCTCGATTCTCGAATTCGCGCGTTAGATGCGATTACGCCAGTAGACTCTAAGGATACAGTAAAGGCGACCAAAAATAAAGTTATCGCGTCTCACTCGGTCTCTACTGCGAATCTGTCGTGCCCTCTCTGTAAAGCAAATCATTTATTGCATCAATGCTCTACTTTCGTAAAAAAAACTCCGTCTCAACGTTTCGAATTTATTAAGAAAAATAAACGCTGTGTAAATTGCTTCAGCATTAAGCATGCGGTAAAGGAATGTACCAATCCCTATTTATGTAAACAGTGTCAAAAGAAACATCACACTCTGTTACATTTTGACGCGTCGGTAAAACCAAGCGTCACCGAAGTCGGGCAAGCGTCCGCGTCGGCTGAAAACAATGGTGACACGGAAATAACGTCTCATGTAATGTCAAAGTCAGTATCGCCGAAATCTAAGATTCTCTTTGCGACTGCTCGCGTACGAGTACATTCACAGCAGGGACGCTTTGTAATTGTGCGTGCCCTGCTCGATCAGGGTTCCGTGTCTACCTTAATTTCCGGAGCTTTAGCACAATCGTTGCGCTTATCGAAAATAAAACGCGCTGTACAAATTACTGGTATAGGTGAGACTCAGGCCGCCGTGCGTCACGCGGCGCAAATCATAATAACACCAGCCGGGTGCGAAAGTCCCGCGTATACAACAACCGCGCTTATTCTTAAATCGCTCACGAATTATACTCCAAATAGAATTTATGCCGATAGCCTATGGAAGCACATCACCGAATTAGATTTAGCTGATCGCGAATTCATGAACAATGATCCGATTGACATAATTATCGGAGCGGATTTGTTCGGTATGCTTCTCCTCAACGGAGTTCGTAAAGGATCTGACGATGAGCCGGTTGCACAAAATACCACGCTGGGATGGATTCTTTCCGGTCCCGCGTCCTTTAATTCGCACGATCCGGCTGCAAACCTTCACATCCATATCGGAACCGTCCTTGAAAATCTCGATTCGAATCTTCGTCGCTTCTGGGAGATCGAAGAGATTCCTCAGCACAGTCAATTAAGCGCTGAAGAGAAACAATGTGAGGAGCATTTTTTAGCGACTCACTTCCGCAATGAAGAAGGACGATACGTTCTTAGACTCCCGTTTAAGAGCTTCCCCCCTCGATTAGGCGAATCTCGTTTTGCGGCACTCTCTAGCCTCCGTCGAATGGAGCAACGCTTTGAGCAGAATCCCTCTAGCATCCGAATATCGTGATTTTCTGTCGGAATACGAACGACTTGGCCACATGGTCAAAATCGCACCGACAGAACATATCGGTGACCCATCCAACATTTATTATATACCACATCATGCCGTTTCCCGCGCAGGTAGCTCGACGACACGCTTGCGCGTTGTATTCAATGCATCCTGCCGTACAACTAACGGCACGTCGCTAAATGACCATTTACTGGTTGGTCGCAAGCTCCAAGTTAATTTACCCGATGTTATTTTACAATGGCGTCAAGATCCGTACGTCTATACTGCCGATATCGAAAAAATGTATCGACAAATATTGATTAATTCTAAGGACACCGATTTTCTGCGCATTCTCTGGCGCCTCTCTCGCGACGAGCCGATCGCGGAATATCGTCTCGTTACCGTCACTTATGGTACCGCCTCCGCACCCCACGACGCGATTCGAACCTTAGACCAACTCGCTATCGACGAAGGTAAGAATTTTCCGCTTGCCGTTCTTGTGATACGTCGTAAAACCTATGTCGACGACTGCGTCTTTGGCGCGGACGATCCAATTCTCGCTCGTCAGACTCGCGATCAGCTGATTGCGATGCTTGAAAAGGGAGGCTTTCGGTTACGCAAATGGGCAAGCAACAGTCCCGAACTTCTTTCGGATATCGATCCAGTTGACCACGGAATAGTATGCGACAAAAACCTCGAGGATGACGAAACGATTAAAGTCTTGGCGATCGCGTGGAATCCGAAAAACGATAATTTTAAATTTAAGATACAATCCTCACGGAATCCCGGACATACAAAACGCGAGATCCTGTCAACAATCGCAAAATTCTACGACCCGCTCGGGTGGGTCACTCCTGTAATTGTAGCCGCTAAGATTTTCATGCAAAAATTGTGGCAGCGTAAGTGCGAATGGGACGATCCGATCCCACAAGAATATCTCAATAATTGGTTGCAATATTATGCACAACTTCAATGTCTAGAAAACATTTCAATTCCTCGCTGGACAACATACGGTTCGGCTACAATACACACCGAGCTGCATGGTTTTTCGGACGCGTCGACAAAGGCATATGCAGCCGTTGTATATCTTCGAGTTACTCAAGTAGATGGATCTACTATACCGTGTCGCTTTTAACGGCTAAATCGAAAGTCGCCCCACTCAAAACAATTAGCATCCCGAGACTCGAACTACAGGCAACTCACCTTCTCGTACGGTTAATTCTATTTGTTGTCTGCTCTACAACTCAAGGTCGATCGCTATTGTTGGACAGACTCAAGTATTGTTCTCGCTTGGCTCAACAAACATCCATCGAACTGGCAGATATTCGTCGCAAATCGCGTTTCAGCGATTCAAACTCTCCTTCCCGACGCCAAGTGGCGTCACGTCCCGACGAAGGACAACCCCGCGGACTGCGCTTCACGCGGTTCCGCTCCGGACGACCTTGTTAAATCGAGCCTCTGCTGGGCAGGCCCCCCGTGGCTGAAACGCCCATCGAATTACTGGCCAGACTCGCGCCCTCCATTACAATCCGACGCGCCTCTCGAAGAGCGCACCCAGAAACTAGTGGGTACCGCGGACATCTCGGAACCGTG
This sequence comes from Leptothorax acervorum, assembly GCA_035220615.1. Lineage (NCBI taxonomy): Eukaryota > Metazoa > Arthropoda > Insecta > Hymenoptera > Formicidae > Leptothorax > Leptothorax acervorum. The sequence goes on from JASTWQ010001027.1 coordinate 30,127, forward strand.
GGACCTTGCCTCTCGGTTTTCTTCATGGCCAAAATTGCTCCGCGTGACGGCATATATGATGGTATTCATAGACAAATTGCGTCGCTCCACTATCTCGCCCGTATCCAGCAACGCGAACTCTCGCCAATCCGCGATACTCCCCCCCCCCCCCCCCCAATAAAATTCGCGAAGCAAAATTGTTTTGGCTAAAAACAATACAGGCTGAACTCTTTGCCGAAGAGCGTTCGCTGCTCGCCCGGCAAAGATCGGTCCCAAAATCCTCCGCGTTATCAACGCTTAATCCGTACTTAGATTCGGAAGGATTGATTCGATTAAAGGGAAGGCTTCGTCACTCAATTCTCCCGGAAGCAACAAAGAATCCGATTATATTGAGATCCCATCCCCTCCTTTCTCTCATCATCACGCATCATCACATTAAAACGCTACACGCTGGTCCACAACTTACTCTCGCTTCATTGCGAAATGAGTTCTGGATTCTGCGAGCGCGCGCTGTCGTACGCGCTGTTCTCTTCAAATGCATCGCGTGCACCCGCGAAAGAGCCGAAGTGCCGGTCGAGCTTATGGGGGACTTGCCGGACGTTCGAATCAATCGCACCTCTCGGGCGATTGATTCAAACGTCCGGCTTTTGTGCATACCGGCGTCGACTACGCGGGACCGTTTTTAATTAGATCCGCTCCCGGTCGAGGATACAAGGCCCATAAGGCGTACATTGCGTTATTTATCTGTCTCACAACGAGAGCCGTTCATCTCGAGCTTGTAAGCGATTACACTTCTGCAACCTTCGTCGCCTCCTACCACAGATTTGTATCTCGTCGCGGACCACCGACATCGATCTATTCAGACAATGGAACCACGTTCCAAGGCGCCGATCGAGAAATGACCAAAGCTTATTTTGACGCAATTCGCGATCCTAATTTCTTAAGTAACGTCGCTACCGACGGGACTTCGTGGCATTTCTTACCCCCTTCCGCGCCACACTTCGGCGGGCTGTGGGAAGCTGGAGTACGCAGTGTCAAGCACCACTTGAAACGATGCATCGGCGCAAATACTCTTACATTCGAAGAAATGACCACCTTTCTATGTCGAGTCGAAGCATGCCTGAACTCTCGTCCGATCGCCGCTATGTCCGATAGTATCGAAGACTATCAACCATTGACTCCTGGTCATTTCTTGATCGGCGCCCCACTAATGGCGCCTCCGGAGCCTAGCGTACTAGATTTAAATGAAAACAGGCTGTCACGCTGGCAGCTAATTCAAAGATTCACCGAAGGTTTTTGGAAGGTATGGGCGAATGATTACTTGCACACCCTTCAACAACGCCCAAAGTGGCGCACTGTACAGCGACTGGCCAAGCGCGGTCAAATCGTTTTAGTACGTAACCCGTTAGCGCCACCGAGTCAATGGGAACTTGGGCGCATTACGGAGTGCCATCCCGGCGATGACGGATTAGTTTGCGTTGTGACGGTGAAAACGAAGCGTTCCGAGTACAAGCGACCGATCGCCAAATTATGTTTCCTACCCGTTGATATCAATGTCGAAAATTTAAAAGATTCCGTTACGGCGGGCGGAGCTCCATGATAAAGTAGTCTATAACTTAATATCAAACGCTTATGTTCTGTCATAGTTCTAATTATCTTATAAGTTGCATATAATTTTAAGTATTCTTTATATTTGTTTACGATGCACTGGATTCAACATACGTCTCTCAGTTCTCAGTATTGAATAATTTCATTGTTAATTGGAGAATAAATTTAATAGAGATACCCTTTGTAATCCGTTCGCTTTGTTTCGAATGTAAACATTCGAGGCGGGCGGTATGTTCCGGTTTTATACTTAGCTCATAACGAAACAATTTAAACCGAAACGTTTCGGGCACCTGTGTTGATATTTGTCTCACCGAGAGAAGTAGCAGACCAAGACGGGTTGTATCTCGCACGGGAATAAGCTCATCGTCAGGGGGGCGTGGTGAGAGGGGGGGGAAGCGCGTAGTGACAGCATCGTGCAACAGATGACGCCACGCACGACGCATTAAGTGTGGAGCTAGTTCAGTAGGCTCGACAGATGACGCCACGCAATAAGACTGTCTTAAGCACAATCGTAAGATGTTATGAACCAATCACAGAGCCGTATTAGCGTCGTAAGACATTACTTAAGACGGTCTTGAAATAAGATCCGAATATGAATTAAGACCGTCGTAAGTACAATCTTAAGATGTTATAAACCAATCACAGAGCCGTATTAGCATCTTAAGACATTACTTAAGACGGTCTTGAAATAAGATCCGACTATGAATACCGGATTAGGTTGCATGTAAGCTGATATATACATAAGTACTGACAGAGAGAGAGAAAGGTTCTACCTCTATTCCCAAAATTTCCTGTGGGGCAGAACCCCCTAGAGTCCAAAATTCTCTGTGGGGCAGAACCCCCCTAGTATACCTACAAAAAACGTGCGTTACTTCACATGCGCCCATTGCATTTTTTTATGCGGAAACTACGCGATGACATGGGGAAGAAAATAAAAACTTAAAATAGAACATTTTATCCCGGCAATTAGAAAAAAAAACATTTATGCGACGAATGTTTGAAAGGAATAACAATTGTGTGGGGAGGGGGAGTGTTGTGATTACATCATCGGCGTCGCGAAGTTTTTGCCACACCTCGAAGCCACGAGCGTTTCGCGGAAACTACGCGATGACATGGGGAAGAAAATAAAAACTTAAAATAGAACATTTTATCCCGGCAATTAGAAAAAAAAACATTTATGCGACGAATGTTTGAAAGAAATACAATTGTGCGGGAGGGGGGGAGTGTTGTGATTACATCATCGGCGTCGCGGTTTGGCACACCTCGAAGCCTCGAGCGTTTCGCGGATCATTCTGTGATAATCGCACTCTAAAAATTAAAAATAGAACATTTTATCCCGTCAATTAGAGAAACATTTATGCGACGATTGTTTGAAAAGAATAAAAAAAAAACTGACAATTAGACGCACTATAAATCACATTATGGTTGCAATACAAAAAAAATTCAATAGAAGTTGTACCTGAAGAGAATAACAACTTAAAATAGAACATTTGATCGCGGCGATTAGAAAAGAAATTATTTATGCGATGACTGTTTTGAAAAGGAATAAAACTTACAATTAGACGCACCTTAAAATTACATAATGGTTTTACTTATGACAAGAGTCGGTGGTATATGCATAAACATATAAGTACATATATATATAAGTGCGAGACGAGACCAGCTCGATGTCAGAAGTCGGAATATCGAGAACCACAGAGTACCGTTTTTTCTATCTAAAAAAATCGCGCAAGTGTACGTCAAGATGAGTAAGAAAAATGTGGAATCTCAGCCCTCTCAGGAAGATTTGGAGGTAATGTTGCTTATGGAAGCGCCGTTTTCGACTGATCAGGGGAAGAAGAAAACGAATGAAATCGGCACTCATTTTAACCTCCTTGACTTATTGTGTAACATTTGGAATCCCTCTTGGACAGCGACGCGCAACCTAAGATTATTACTCGTCAGTCTGAGTATGACGAAGTCCGCTGAGAGTTCGAAACTGGTAACTGATTTCGACACACGTGGTATGCGAAAAGCCTTGAAGGATCTCTACCAGTTGTGGCTCGACAAAGGCTCAATGAACCCTACTAGTTCCGCCGATGAGATGCATAGATTTATTCGCGCCCAAATTCCTGATCCAATCTACGAGTGGTTTACGAAGAACACTCTGAATGTGGAAACTTACACCGAATTGGTGATCCATTATAAAACATATATCGCCAGTTTACCGCTCGGAGGGGCGAGGCAGATTTCCGCGTCGCGCAAGGTTCCCGTCGTGACCAATCACGACAACAACGACGATGAGGACGACGACGACGACAACGACGACAACGACGACGACGACGGTGAAAACGTTTGCGAAAATGATGACGCCCCATTGGATCTACGCACGAAAAGGATGAAGGAGAAAGAGGAAACGACAGCGACAGCGACAGCGACAGCGACAGCGACAGCGACGGCGATAACTTCGACAGCGGAGGAAAAAGAGGATAAGAAGAGAAAGAAGCAGAATGATAGTGATGATAAGGAGGAAGAGGTGGACAAGGGACGCGGGCTTGACGCATTGTTTGATCTGGCCCCCGATTTTCATGTCAAATATATTCATCAGTACGTATCTAGATTAAATAATGGGCGAATGGAGACTATGAGATCACCTGGAGAGACCGGACATCAATTGGTACGCTTGGACGTGTACGATTTCAAGGACATAGTAAACGTGGACAAGCGTCACTGGTGGAGGCACGCGAAACTGAGAAGTCAATTCTTTATCTCCTCCTCGATGACGGACCGCAAGGGACAATTGTTGCGAGAATTATTGGATCAGGTGGCGACGGATATGTCGACTATTCCGGCAATCGTGAAAGAGACTAAGAGTCTTCCCTACTACAGCGGTCAGGGTGACATTTAAGTACGTATAATTTGAGAATATGTGAATAATTTCGTAAAAAATTAATACAGTTGCTCGCGTTACAGATCGATCGTGTCATCGAAGATCGGGCGGCGGCGATGGAATACATCTATCTACATACATATATCTACATACATCTATCTACATACATATACGCACAGATATGAGATTTGTAGCCTAGAGTAAAAAAAATAATGTCTCTCTGTGCACATAATGGGAAATGGTAAAATAATAAAGAATATCAAAATGGAATTGTATAGATTGTGTAATTGTTATTTATTAAAATGCTTTTTTAGATAGGGTAATGGGTAAAGAAATAACGATAGACTAACAAAATGGGGCAAGATGTTTCTTTATTCGTATCGGGGAGTGGTGAAGGGAATTACAATTTTTCAGCCATTCCAAAACATAAAGCGACCAACTCGCAGTCGACGATGTCAGTGCGATCAAAACATTCGCTCTCGCGTATCGCACGTGGCACGTTCGCAGGGTCCGGAACCATGGATGCGATAGCGACAAAACGGGACAGTTTCGCGTCGACCTTGTCGGTTATCTGGCACAGCGTAGCCGCTACAAAATTTATGCAGTGCTCGAGGTCGAACATAGCGAGCACGGTATTCATCGACAGGACGATACGAGTCTTGAGCGTGTCCAGACGCAGGATCGGTAAATTGTTGAGTCTTCCAAATCGTAACGTCAAACCTGCTGCGACGATGGTTCTGGAGGCTTGATTGCGCGTATTCTCATCGTCGTTGTTGCACCTACCGCCGCTGCTGCTGCTGCGCCGCAGGTGCGACATTATGGCGTGTTTTTCATCCATGAGTCGACTCCATGCGTCGGGCGAGAGATTGATCTCTTTGCCATGATAATCCCCTATGATGATGTCCACGCGAGACGGAAATCTAACGGCGATACCGACGTCTATGAATTTGTAGAACGTTTTGGTCAACGAGTATCTCCTTCCCAAGATACGGATACGATAACGCGCGATATTGGCTATCTATTTTGTCGCGCGGCTGCCGTTGTCATATCTGTAAAATACAATGTGTATAAATACCTACATACTTGGCGGGATACGCTACTCGGTGTCAACGTCAACTTACGCGTTTCTTTCACTGTTATTGCCGCTGTTGCTCGAAGTTGGATAGACATGCTCAATATTCGGCGGCAGCGTCGTCGTCACCGATCGCTCGTCGTTCCCTCTTTTTTTTTTCCTATTTGTTCCATCGTCGCAGATATCGTTCTCACGATCGTCGTCAAGATGATGTTGCAGCGGCGGCGGTGGTTGCGTTAGCATTACCTGCAACAGTGGCTGCGGTGACGGCGGTGACGGCGGTGATTTATCGAAATGCTGCTCCTGCTGCTGATGAGCACGCAATGTCGAATACATCTCTCTCTTTTCTCAGCGTATCTTTCTATGCGTCTGATCGTTTGCGCCCGGTAGGTGGACCGCGCAAGAATAATCGCTCGTGTGACAGGGTGTCGACTTAAAAGAAACACGTCATTCCCCTCTCCGGATAATTTTATGATAATTTACAATACTTTTTTACACCGTCGACTCGCTCTTTTCCTCTTCAACATCCTCGGACTCTCCGGATAATTTTATGATAATTTATAATACTTTTTTTTACACCTTCGACTCGCTTTTTTCCTCTTCAATATCATCGGAAGTATCGTCACGGTTACTCATCAGTGCGTCAATTCGAACGAATCGACTCAGGAGATTTCGCAGCTCTAGCAACAGCCCGTCCCTCGGACAAGTCACACCGAGCATCTCCGGTTCAAATCCGCCGATGGTTGTTACAGCTTTCGTAAATTCGTTAAATTTGTAGAATTGTCGTTTGCTGAAAAAGTACAGATTCCCATCGATAAATCGGAAGGCCGTTGAAATATCGGACGGTATTCCGGGAAATATCGCTTGAATCGAAAAAAATTGGGAGGCTTTCATCGAACACTCGTTCATCTCGGCCGCAAACTGATCGTCGTATATCACGAAGGTTCGTCCTCGGTTGGTACTCACCGCGGCGTTGATCCTCGCGTTCGCTGGAAATCCAAGCTCGGAGAGATATCGCGGCCAGGTTGGTACCAGCGCTAAACTCGGGTAATTCACCAGGTATACCTTATTGTCCACAAACAGCACGTGATCGCCCGACGGCGCTTGATAGGCAGCCGAAAGTGTGAAATTTAGGGGGAGATAATTAATATAATTCGTCAACAAAAACGGTTTCCTGTAGGTCTTTCCATTTACATCGATCGACCATACGTGTCGCTTACGCACGACGTAAATTCGACTGTTAAATACCAACACGTGATCCACGCGTTGTAAGGCGCACAGATCCGTCTCGACGTCGTCTTTCGAGAATTTCGTATCAGTCGCGATCGTGGTGGCTGCCGTCGTCGCTCTCGTAGTCGTCGCCCTCGTAGTCGTCGCCCTCGTAGTTGTGGTCATCGGCGCGATCGTTGTCGTAATCGGCATGGAAACCGGAAAGTAAACGTTAAGACCGTAAAGATGTTGGATGGTAAGAATATCATCATAGCTTAATTTGGTGGGAAAAGATTTCTTTGGCACGAATGCAAACATCACTGAATCCCCGTTCGGACTATGCCTTAATCCTAGAGCGTGACCGATCTCGTGCGTGAGCGTTTGAAGCATATGGTAAGTTCCCGGAGGATTCTTGTCCAGAGTTATGTGCCATCGTTCCGCGTTGTCCATGTGTATCTCCGAGACATAGTCTTTATCTCCAGTAGGGAAATACGCGTGAGCGATTACTCCGTTGGGGCCGTCCATCGATTCCAAACACATTCCATGTCGGGGATTGAGAAACGGGTGAAAGCCATCGCGAAATGATATCAGAATGTTGGGATTCTGTATATCACGCGCGAACGTCAACGACGAATTCGCCGCCCATAGATCGAACGCGGCTTGAGCTGTTGTCAGTTGATCCCCCGTCGCCCCGTGAAAGTTCCACGTGAGATATGTTTTAGGCCATTTCTGCGAGAGTGGACCAATCGAGCGCTCCGACATGTCCTCGACACCGCAGCGGGGTGTGTTCATCAATTGCAGGGTTGGCTCATTTAATTCACCGTTGCCGGGCAATTTATAATATCTCTGAAACCACACGATAGCACGTTTCATAGCCGCAGTCGTATCGTCGCCTGCTGAAAACTTTTGCGCTTTCTCCTGCAAATAGCCATATTTTTGCAAATAATGGACCACCGCTTTAGTATCACTAGCGTTAAATTCGCAGTTCACCGCAACGACGTAAATCGCGAGGATAACGATGCGCCAGAACATTATCGAGAAATAAAGAGAACAGAGAAAAGCGAGGTGACTCACTCACAACCGAGAGACGATAAGCGTCTGATCGCGATTCGAACGTAATTGCACACCATCGATTAGACGGACGCGGAGGGGGGGCTGTTGTCGCCAACGATCTAAATGTTTAGGGAAATATTTTTTTCTCAAGAGGAGTAAAACAAAGAAGAAAACTCGTGAAAACGTTTCGGAGAAAAAATAAATAAAAAACAAAGGAGGAAAATCAATTCACGAGACGATTGAAGAAAAAAGCACGCAAGGTTCAGTCACATCGCGATAAATTAATAATCGTCGCTATAAATAAGACGAACAAGGAAAGAGGAAAAGACACGGTTCATTTGCATCTCAAATAAATTACTAATCGTCGCTAATATATAAAACAAATACCGAGAGACGATAAACGTCGAAATCTGGGCACCATCGATTAGACGGACAGGGAGGGGAGGACATAGATTTAGGGAAAGATTTTTTTTTTTATTAAAAAGGATTAAAAACGAAGAAAAGACTCGTGAAACGTTTCGGAGAGAAAATAAATAAAACAAACGAGGAAAAACAATTCACGAGACGTTTGAGGAAATAAGGCACGCAAGGTTCAGTCACATCGCGATAAATTAATAATCGTGGCTATAAATAAGACGAACAAGGAAAGAGGAAAAAAGCACGCACGGTTTATTCGCATCGCAATAAATTACTAATTGTCGCTAATATATAAAATAAACGAGGGAGCGAGCTGGGATAAATAAATGAACACTAACACTAAAACATAAAACAGTTTTTTAATTTCCCCAAAGTTATACAATATATGGAAAGAGATAATTATTATTGTTGAAACATAAGGTTTTTCTTCTCAGAAAAAAAAAAAAAAAATCTCGCATCCTGTCAGAATCACAGGTGCTTCACTCGCTCCTGCCGTTCGGTCCACCATTCATGTACCTTTATAACATTCTCCATCGCGCAGTTCCTGGTGTGACGATGGCAGCGAAAAGGCCTGACCGCGGTCAGCGTTCGCAGCCTACCGATGTCCTCGTAATCGGCATCGATCGTCTCGATCGTGACATCAACGTTGGACATGTCCCCGATGAGGTCTCTCAGCCATTTCTTCTTCTCATCTCCCTTCACGTACACAATCGGGACGGAAGAGAGGAAGCGGAAGCGGAAGCGGAAGCGGAAGCGGAAGCGGAAGCGGAAGCGGAAGCGGAATCTGAAAAAGAATCTTCCTCAACAAGTTTTCCGTACACAGCCTCTCGGATGATGCTCTTAGCGTGACAGTACTCCGTGTCGCCGTCGTTCCATCCAAGACCGTGGTGATTCCGCGTCAGCCACCTCGCTTGACTTTTTTCCTTCGTCGTCATGATGTGCCATACCCTCGGTGGATAAAAAACATGGTGTGTAAGCACGGTCCCTTTTCTCAAGACCGCAACCTCTTTGACTACAAACTTTTCACCAACAATGAATCCCTGTAGATCCACGAATGTTGGTACGTCCGACATAGTTACGATCTCGTGAACGACTGATAAAACAATGAATTTTCTCGAATTATATATCTATATTCCACTGCAAGATCATGAATAATAAAACAGCCTCTTTAACCGCAAACTTGAAATGAATTTACTGTCGCTACAGAATCTTGCGCACAATATTAGTCTGCGAATTATATATACATATATTCCACTGCAAGATCATGAATAATAAAGCAGCCTCTTTAACCACAAACTTCTTTCCGCAACGATAAATCCTTATAAAATCAGCGAATGTCAGTACATCTCATGAGCAAATAATAAATGAATTTACTGTCGCTACACAATCTTGCGCACGATGTTAGTCAGCGGATTATATTCCACCACACGGTCGTGAATAATAAGACAGTAGGCCGTTGTATTAGGTTCTATATTACGTTTACACTCAAACTCTATACGAACATCCACGGTCGCGCTTTTTATCGATTCGTTCTGTCGTGAACAATCCATCACCACGAACGGGCCCCATTCCTTGAACAGGGTCAGCGTGAGGAGTACCTCATCGCTTTCGCTTCCGTAATAAGACTTTCGAAATTTCCCGTACATGTCATACAGTATAGCGATTCTACGATTATCAAAATCCAAATTCATATCGTCGTAGGGATAAAAATCAGAATTGAGATACAACTTAACATTCGTAAGATTGCCGCTGTCAAAAGCGGAGGCATTTTTAAATATGTTGTTAATTCTTCCAGTTTGCAGCGCGAAAATGACGTATCTCGGCTTCTCCAGCTGCGTCGCGGCTTTCACGGCCCACGAATGCTTGACCGTGGTCTGCAGCAGAGGGTACTCATACAGATCCCACGAGCGAAAACCCATGCTCAGATAACGTCCGCTCTCCAACGTTCGCAAAAGGGACAATTTATTTACATCGTTCAACATCACGTGTGGCATTCTCCATTGCAGCTTCGACAAAGTGATCTTTGGATCCTTGTTATGATCCGGCGTCGTCACGATGCAATTGGCGTCGTTCCGCGAACGTATGAGAATAAGTTCGTGTCGCGCGTGTATCACCACGCGCCTATAATCCTCGAAAAAACCGAGAAGCGTGTCAAGAGGTACGCAAAAATTAAACTCGCCAATTTTGGGCCTCGGTCCAAGGTTCCATCCAGCGTTCTGCAGTTTTTTGCCTCTCTCGGCGGTCAGCGACACGAAGTTCTTAATTGAGCTCGTTATTCCAACGTTTCTGTTCCTGTCAATCTCGACGCCATTGAGCTCATATCGAATCTCATCGAACATAAACGCCACGCAGTTGTTATCCATTCGCGTCTCCGAGGTAATTTCCGCAATATCGTCGGAAAGCGTCCCTTCAACGTAGAGAAAACTCTCGCAGGGTAACGTGTACAGATCCTGCTGTTGTATCGGTATGCGTATCTGTCGCTGTATCCGAGCGTAGTGTTGGCGTACGGATTATACGTGTGAGTTTCAATCTTGACAATGCGCTCGTCGAAAATTGGCTCACCACCGATGCTCAGGATGTCAGCCCATGACGATTGTTTCGCACAACGAAACCCAAGGATCGCAGAAAAGCGACGTTCTCTACGCTTAGCTCGTTCCTCCTCCTTTTCCACACCTCGTCCTCTCGCTCCGCGCGCCAAACGATAACGTTGGTGGCTCAACGACCAGCGACAGCAGATGCGCTCTTACTTTCTCTCGCGGACGACTCGTTCAGAACGAGCATCTTTCACACACCCATATATCTAACCTCTGCGTCGCACATGCAATCTAAGCGTTATCTCCTCGCCACGAAAATCGATCGGTCGCCCGTTCTGAATCCACCACGCGCACCGTTATGTCAGTAACACTCCGCGCGATGATCGGGAGATAAATAATCTGCGTCGGCGTCTCCGACAGTTTATATCCCGGTGGAACGTTCGGCGCAAATTCGTGTATCGTGTGCACCAGCATACCGTTGCTGTAAGCCCCCATGGTAAGATTGCATTCCACGCGAATGATGTTTACGTCCATTATCTTCGTCGGCTCGTCGCACGCGTACCACCTGTTCGGCTTAAGTACGCGATTTCATCGAAAAACCCAGCAGAGAACCGATGTGTTCGGTTTGGTAAGTTTACTCTGTAGGCGCACTTAATCTCACTTCTCATGGTGTTCTCGTTGGCGCGAAGAATTTTCGAACGTTCATCCCCCTTCTCTTCCTCGTTATCATATATGTAATCCTGGTCGTCGTCATCCTCGCTCGGGTACACGTCGTGCGTAACCGTCGACGGTTCCGCACCGATAAACACCTGTCGCTTGCGGAGAATAGCGGCTCTCAGATATCTGCCTATGGCACGCAGTTCA
>JASTWQ010001028.1:0-41559 GCA_035220615.1 Leptothorax acervorum
GTTACTTCCGAGAGCCTATGGGGTACCAAAATCCATAAAACAGGATGCCCGTTTAGAATAATAGTTTCATCAATTGACAGTCCACGTACGCATTAGCTTCTTTTCTCCATAAAATTATATCTGAGAGCATACCCAAACCTACCGGTTATGTGGAAAATAGCTTTGAATTAGTTAAACAAATTGAATGGAACACATATCAACAGTGAATTTGTTTCTCATTTCATTAGATGTAATATCTTTATTCACTAACATTCCTACTGACTTGGTGATACAGGTGTCTCAGAGAGATGGTCACAGATATCCACTAATTGTAACATCCCAAAGGAGAATTTTTACAAGCACTAGACTTAATTTTAAACTCAACATATTTTACTTTTGACAACATTATATACAACAAAAAAATTTGGATCCCCCATGGGCTCACCGTGTCCCCCACTGCCGCTGACATTGTAATGCAGGATTTAGAGAACAAGGCGTTGCGAATGCTTACGTTTAATTTACCTTTTTACCGGAGATATGTAGATGACATAGCTATGGCCGTACCTCCCGATGAAATTAACACAGTGCTTAACTTATTTAATTCTATTCATCCAAGGTTACAATTCACTATAGAAATAGGAGGCTACCGGTTGAATTTCTTAGACGTAACCATCATGAAAAATAATAACTACTTGGAATTTGACTGGTTTCACAACCTACGTTTTCAGGCCGCTATCTCAACTATATGTCACAACACCCTTGCTCCCAGAAAAGAGGCACAATAATGGGCATGGTAGATAGAGCATTCCTATTATCACACCCTAAATTCCCCTCCAAAAATCAAATTCATAAGATATTCTCTTAATGAATGATTATCCACTATCATTTATTTTTAATACAATTAATACCAGAGTTAAGTCTCTTCTCAACAAATGTACACGTAGACAGGCTGATGATCCTACGCCTACTAATGATAATAACAAAAAGCGCTCGTGGTTCACTATACCATATTTTTCTAACATCTCGGAAAAATTCAAAAATGTCACCAGGATTTGAATGTTAATCTCTCTTACTTTAGTCTGAATAAACTGCGTAAACTTGTTAAAGTACAGAAGGACACTCTCCCAATCCAATCAAATAAGAACGTTGTATATAAAATCTCATGTAAAAATTGTGAGGCTTCATATGTCGGCCAAACTTTGAGACAGTTAAAAACGAGAATTTCCGAACATAAAAATACATCAAAGCAAACAGTAATAAACGAACACAGAACAACTTCAACCATGAATTTGATTGGGAGAATGTGGAGATCTTAGATAAGGAGAGATTTTTATCAAAAAGACTAGTTTCCGAAATGGCCTACATCAAACTTGAAAAGAATAGCCTTAACTCTCAAACAGATACAGAATTTTTACATCATGCATATGTATCCATATTAAACAAATTGTAAACCTTGCCCATTAATTTTATATGTCGACAGTCATTTTATTTTAATTTTATTTTAATTTTATTTATTTCAATTTTATTATTTTTATTTTTAATTCTATTTTCATTTTTACTTATATTTAATTACTTATACACCCCATATATAAATTTGTTTATCTCGTCTTATTGTTTTCACGCGTTTCGAGTGTCTCCATTTGTTTGGTAGGTTAGCCGATCTGACTTGCGACATACATCTTATTGTCATTTACCATGTGTGTGCTCTCTTGACAAGACCGTTATTTCGGAACCTCTTTATCGTGTGATGTTTCGGATAAAACGTTGTACCTGATTCTTTGATAATGGCTTTCTGTGTAATGTTCTCGTTCTCTTGACTACTTGGTGAGTTAATCACATTTATTTTTAAACAACAACATCATTAATTCAGTTGGGATTTACAGATTTTGATCTCGTAGTCATTTACAAACTAACATCGTTTCTGGATCTTCCAATCATGAAACTCACTAGAGTATAATGGAGAACTTGATCAAATATTAATTTATATCGCTGAAGATGGCTCAATCCTGAGCCGAAACGTACGGATTGAATGTACAATGAATCAATAATTAATTTGGTTTTCAATTTCAATAGAGTTAGAGCTACTGTAGTATACAATTGTGTCGTCCGCGAACATTTTACATTTACAATATTTTAATACTTTCTTTAAAATCATTAATATAAATCAAAAAAGGATTGGGCCCATATTGTGAGAGAGAGAGAGAGAGAGAGAGAGAGAGAGAGAGAGAGGAGAGAGAGAGAGAGAGAGAGGAGAGAGAGAGAGAGAGAGAGGGAGAACGCGAGCAGGGAACGCGAGCGGGGAACGCGAGCGGGGAACGCGAGCGGGGAACGCGAGCGGGGAACGCGAGCGGGGAACGCGAGCGGGGAACGCGAGCGGGGAACGCGAGCGGGGAACGCGAGCGGGGAACGCGAGCGGGGAACGCGAGCGGGGAACGCGAGCGGGGAACGCGAGCGGGGAACGCGAGCGGGGAACGCGAGCGGGGAACGCGAGCGGGAACGCGAGCGGGGAACGCGAGCGGGGAACGCGAGCGGGGAACGCGAGCGGGGACGGCGAGCGGGGAACGCGAGCGGGGAAACGCGAGCGGGGAACGCGAGCGGGGAACGCGAGCGGGGAACGCGAGCGGGGAACGCGAGCGGGGAACGCGAGCGGGGAACGCGAGCGGGGAACGCGAGCGGGGAACGCGAGCGGGGAACGCGAGCGGGGAACGCGAGCGGGGAACGCGAGCGGGGAACGCGAGCGGGGAACGCGAGCGGGGAACGCGAGCGGGGAACGCGAGCGGGGAGCGCGAGCGTGGAACGCGAGCGTGACCGCGAGAAAGAGCAACACGTACGATAGATATAACCTCGCCATCCTCGCTCAGGGTGTATCCCAGGAACCAGCCATCCACAAGGCGCGAACTCTGTCACTCTAGCACTCATGTACTCCGTTCGGAGTGTTCGGACGCGACGACGCGAACGGAATATTTCTCGACGACGCGGACGTCTGAAGCGGCCTATAACATGTACGAGTTCGATTCGCAAGCCGGACTCAAACGTTTTTCACCACACACACACTCCCGAATAGTCCCGAAATTTGGCTCGTCGGACGCCGAGCCCGTCTCGTAACATCTCACCCACGAACGGGCAGAAACCGAGCCGAGCCGGACTCGCGACGTGTATGGGTCGCTTTATGGTTATGTTTACATGTGTCACATCACATGTGATCGAACTAACGCCAGCGCCGCATCGCATAACGGCAAGGCTACGAAAGTTACAAAATCAGCAACTCCAGTGCTGCTGCCGCGCGCCGTGGCGAGACTAGCAAACGGAGAAGTACGTATCTTATTGTTAATGTAAAATTTTCAGGTCTGGACTTTTGCATCGCAATATATTTTTTCGTAGGCCACGTAGGGGAAAAATAAAAATACTTTCATTATATAAATTTGGTCCAAGCTTTCCATTGAGCCTAGTTAGAACTTGATCCGTTCACTAGTTATCGAGATCTAAAAATCTCGAGCACTCTCAACATATATATAACTCGTCGCGTCGCGTATATAGAGCCACGGCTGTCTCGCTCCGCGCGTACTTGGCGCGAGACACTACCGTGTCTCTTGATAATATTGTGTACCACATCGTCATACGCAAACTGTTTGCGTCCTTTTACTTATTTTAAATCAATTGTTTACTGTCACAAAAAAAATTACAAAATTGTTTTCTTTATAAATAAAATGATGTAATATTAATGCTGTATTTGACGATATTATTACTTAATCAGAAGATGCGTATTCGAATAAATATAAATAAAATATTGATAGAAATTTCTCAAGAGCTCTATTATAATAATTAACGCATTTACATTATTGTGCATTTTAATAATAAATTATTTAAAACAAAATTATGTTATCGGAAGCTTAGCTTCCGTTAAGCGCGCGAAAACAAAACTAATTGAAGTTTTTAATTAATTTATTTTTAGAGTTTCTATAGGTTGTCTCTCTAATCATCTAACTTACAATCAGTAACATATCAGTAACATCGTGTTTTGTGTTTCTGATATTTGTCTGAATTTTGGAATAAGTTCGATTAATTTTTTTCGGAGTGATATTGCAGGGGAAGGGGCGAAGCCACTCCTTCGCTCACGCGTTCTTTTTTTCAATGTTACTCTTATTGTCAGTTATATAATCCCAGAGTATATACATGCACACATATATATAGATATGTTCGTGAATTTAATATTAGTCGAATAACATATTTGGAAAAACTGCTGCACATGCATAATAAAATAAAAAGAAATATAAGTACACTTTATATTTTTTACTGTTTTTGAGCGTAATAAAATATACACTACGAGAATTAATTGATATCATTCTAAAGTGTTCTACAATCTTTGCTCCTACTTTTAGTCACATATATCTTCAACTTCAAATATTTTAATAATTATAAGGGAGCGCCGCGCGCCGCCTGATTCAAACATGTTTTACTTAGGAATTAATCGTCTACAGTATATGTAAAAATCGAGTTTATTCGTGCTGTGTAAATTTTTCTGTAGATTTACCGTATATTATTGAGTCTTGATATTAACTCTCGTAGAATCTACCGGGTATGTTCCTGCTTAACTCACACGATTTTCCATGTAATTGACAGAATAAAATAGACATATATTATAAAAAGACAAATTTATTTCAGGTTTAAAAAATTCAATTTTTTTCTGAGAAATCGTAAAATTGATTATTTATAAGATAATTCGATCAGATGCGACGTAACGCAATTAATGTCGTCGACTTATACAATTGTTACATTGTACGATATTCAGACACGATTGATTTGTATAAAGTGTAAAAGATCCTTACGATGTTTCGCATTATTGAGAAATGATTGTCACGCTTCACATCCATGATAGTGGTGGGCATCAGCTTTCTTCGTTACCCATCGTCAAAATCTCCGCGCGACGAAATGTCCGTCAAAGCGAATTTAATAAGCTAAACTATAGCGAATGATTCTTTCGCGAAATTTTTTAAAACATATTGTAACATCAGTAAAACGCTCATAGTCATTAAAAAAATTATTTTTTTTAAACTTTTATCTCTCTCAGTAGGTAAAAAAGGTTGATTATTGAAGTGTCAATAACAAATATCTTTTTGTCTTAATTGTCTGGATAGCCCTATCGTCAATTTGTACAAGAGTGTCCAATATCTTTCATCTAGATTAATTAAAACCAAAATCATCTTTACCTTATCTAAGATAAATTTACGGATTTTCATCTTATCTTTATCTAGAAGATTCTGAAATTATCTACGGCAAACACTGCTGAAGAAAGGAAAATTGTACCATGTGTCCACTATTGAGGGTGACTTGTCCCAGCGTGATGGGTGACATGATCTATAGGGGTTGACATCTCCCAACCTTTGATTTTTTATAATAAAACATTTTTTACAAAAGTAATTATTAGTTTTTTTTTTAATTAGTGGTCAAACCATATTTGGCAGCATCTTCTTATTAATTTTTATAATAAAGCTTTTTATTAAGTTGCATATGCTTATAAACAAAAATACTTCTTAAATCTTTTTAACATAACAAAACTATATCGTACCAAGTCTCCCCACTGATATTAGATTATAATTCTATGTCAATACTTAAATACGACACACGTATTTTTATGACTTACTGTAAAATAAACTATCTATTGGCATGCAAACAAATGCATATTTGTAAAATAACACTATCCATTACCTAATTCAAGAAATCCAATAGAAAAGAACTCATTAAAAAGAAGTACGAAATTAACTTTTTAATGTTAATAATAATAACAAATTATTCACCCTGTAAATCTCTGTCAAGGATATGTAAGTTTGTCGTTTTTCAAAGTTAGCTGGCCAACGGTTGCACTTACGGCGGAATATGAAGGAATCGAATATTTAGAGAATAAAATTACCTACATAATGAAATTTTTTTGGTCATCCTTCGGTTAATACTTTCCGAGATATGACTGATCAAAGTTACAATATCGAACAAAGAAATTCTTTTTATATAGTTGTCATAATTCGAATTTATCGATAAATAAATGTTTAAACCCAGAAATAGCTTCTCTATTTTATCTAGTTGAGCCTTAAATTTTGGGGGATTTTTCATTCAATGCTGAAGTATCGATATTGAATATTACAACTAACGGGAGCAACTTGCGAATTTTCCGAGACGTTACTTCCCGATCGTGCGACTTCAAACGCCACTCACGCCTAAGCTATTGATTTTAAAGAAATGTCTTCCTGGACTTTTTTTATAGGAAATCTAATTCTCTATGCAATTGTCTATGCGCAATTTTGCTGTATCTCGAACGGTTTTTGCAGCGTTTTAAGTAAAAGGTTGAAAAGGGCCAATTTTTTATAATTTTTATTTTTTTTGCAAAAACGAGGGGGGTTGACAAAGCACAAAATTGATATGTTTATATCAGTGCCATTTACTATCAAATGGCACATAAATTAAACTTCCGAATTAAAACTCGATTTGAAACCGTAAATTGACTGTTCCATAAAATGTAAAATCTATAAAAATGATTAGACCCAGCTTTATAAGGCATCTACGTATGTACGGTCTACGTATGATTTTCCGAAATTTCAAACGTTTGTAACTTAATAACTAATCAACCAAATCTTAAAGAATTATATATGAAATAGGGGTAGAAAATACTGAAAAATATAATAGAATTAGAGAAAATTTCCATTATAATAAAAAAATGCACAAATTTCAAACTTGCACATTGCTTACCCCATCATTTCTTTTTTGCTTATATATACAGGTTTTGGGTCCTCTGTAACAAACTCTGAGGAACGATAGGTCTCGCAGAAAAGATCATTTTTTGTCAAGCAACCCATGTCCTCTGACGCGTCGTTTAGGAGCTACGCGACCGCACAGACAGGTCTTAGGTGGCATGTATTACAATTATAAGATAAATTCTATTTATTAATTTTGTCAAGTACACTTGCAGACAGTTTACACAAGATGTTAAAAATGTCTATCCTAAACCTGATTGCATTTTGCGCTACAGAATGCAATACCAATGCAACAACGAAGATAGCAGCAAGAGGCCAACTGTAACGCAGAATGCAATCAGGTTCAAGGTAGACACTTTAAACACATTCCGCAAACTGTCTGCAAGTGAACTTGAAAAAACAAATAAATAGAATTCATCTCATAATTGTAATACATGCCACATAAGCCCTGTCTGTGCGGTCGCTCCTAAACGACGCGTCAGAGGACATGGATTGCTTGACAAAAAATGATCCTTTCTGTGAGACCTATTGTTCCTCAGAGTTTGTTGCAGAGGTCCTAAAACACCCTGTATAACTCAAGAACTAATTAACCAAATTTTGAAAAATTATATATAAAATAGAGCTAGAAAAGACTGTAAAATATAATTAAACTAAAAAAAATTGCCAATATAATCAAAAAGTGTACAAATTAGAAACTTGCACATTGTTTCCTTATCATTACAGATCGCTACTATTGCTCCTTTTTAGAGCCAGCTTGGTTTTAAATTACAGCAACATAATTATTAACTTAAAATAGTATGGCTTCCTCATAGACAAATTTTTATGAGTAAAATATGATAAGAGAGCAATGTGCAAGTTTTCTTCTGAAGAAGAGCAATGGTAGCGATCTGTAATGATAAGGAAATAATGTGCAAGTTTTTAATTTGTACACGTTTTTGTTATATTGGCAGTTTTTTCTAATTCTATTATATTCTACAGTCTTTTCTACCCTTATTTCATATATAATTCTTTAAGATTTAAACAAACAATGTAAACGGCACTAAAAGTCGACGCGGTTCTTGATGCGTTGAAATATCAGATTAACTGATTTATTAAATCTCTGTACATTCAATCCGTACGTTTCGGCTCAGGATTGAGCCATCTTCAGCGATATAAATTATTACTATTTGATCAAGTTCTCCATTATACCCAAGTGAGTTTCATGATTGTAAGATCCGGAAACGATGTTAGTTTTTAAATGACTACGAGATCAAAATCTGTAAATTCCAAATAAATTATAATAATGTTGTTGTTTAAAATAAATATGATTATCATAACATTACACAGAAAGCCATTATCAAAGAATCAAGTACAAAGTTTCATCCATTATCAAAGAATCAAGTACAAAGTTTCATCAAGTACAAAGTTTATATAAAATAGGAGTAGAAAAAACTTAAAAATATAATAGAATTAGAAAATATATAAAATTTATTTGCAGCCTTCTAAAAAGTATTTATATTGTCACGTTCTACGCGCGGAATTTAGATTGGCTATTACTGTCAAGAGTAAAAAAGTTTCCGCCACGAGTTTTAAGATTTGATTAATTAGTTCTTGAGTTATATATATAAGCGAAAAAAATGATGAGAAAGCAATGTGCAAATTTCTAATTTGTACAGTTTTTTATTACTTATATTAGCAATTTTTTCTAAATCTATTATATTCTTTAGTCTTTTTTATTCTATTTGATATATGATTCTTTAAGATTTGGTTGATTAGTTCTTGAGTTACAAACGTTTAAAAATTTGAAAAATCCGTACATACGTAGATACCTTATAATGCTGGGTCTAATCAACCAAATCTTAAAGATTTTTATATAAAATAGGAGTAGAAAAGACTGAAGAATGTAATAGAATTAGAAAATATATAAAATCTATTTGCAGCCTTCCAAAAAGTATCTATATTGTCACGTTCTACGCGCGGAATTTGGATTGGCTATTACTGTCAAGAGTAAGAAAGTTTCCGCCACGAGCAGAATCAATCGCTACTTGCACACTGGACGCGACATAATTTGCACCGCAAAAATATAAAGTTTTAGATTTTGTACCCCCCCCCCCCTTTGTTCGAGAACTATACCCCCGAACCCTCTATTACTCTCAAGTGTAACGTACCGTTTTGCTCAAGCAGAATCAATCGCTACTTGCTTGATTGTGTAGAGCGGAGGAGGGAAATTCAAGTAAAACACAAGACGAGATGTGGCCTGCTCGACGAATACTTTTATTCTGTTCCAACGGGACAGACGCTTTTGTCCGAAGATCGTCAAACATCTTTTTCTCGATGCTTCCCGCTCGTCCTCCCTGTTGCTAGAGCAATCACGCCAAAACACTCGCAATTCACATGTTCTCTACCGTGTCATTCTCGTCCTAACTGGAAGACTCTGCGTCTGTTTCTTTTCCTACTACAATTGAGAATGATTTGTATTGCGTAAATATAAAATTTCAGATTTTGTATCCCTGCCATTTCTCTGAAATCTACCTCCGTCCTTTATTGACTAAAGCACCCCGCACTTTTTCTACGTAAAAGATCCTGACCAATTTTCTTCAAAAATTCCGTAGGGGAGACCGGGGCGAGATCGACAGTTTTTATTCGGTGCCGATTTTTAACAACAAAATAAATAATTTTAGTTAAATATGGTATACCGTTGTAAAGAGTAAACCCTTAGCTACAAAATTTATACAGGAAATTTTGGTCTACGTTGTTTTGTTTAACCGGTATAAAGTAAAAACAACAAAGGTGGAAAAATTGAAATGTCAAAAATGTCGGGGCAGAGTCGTCACTCCATAAATACATAATTCCGATTAAGAAAACTGATAGAATACATTTTATTAATTATTTGTTAATAAAAAAATGTAAACATTTATTAATTAAAGTGTTAAAATGTTTCATTATTTTGTGTTTTTGTGTGTGTGTGTACAGATTCTATAACTCAAGAACTAATCAACCAAATATTAAAAAATTATATATAAAATAGGGGTAGAAAAGACTAAAAAATATAATAAAATTAGAAAATTTGCCAATATTATAAAAGTTCACTCCTGTGGCTTGGTGACCGCTTCGCCCCAAACACAATTAAGTTTCAAGTTTGGTCGCTCACAAAATATTAGACATCCACGATAATGAAAAAACTTCACTAAATTCATGTTCAGCATGCATTGCTCTTTAAAATCACGTACCTCGAGATTTGGAGAGCAAATATTATTGTAGATATTACAAATTTTCCACGCGCAGAAAATTTTACTTTCACCTTCCGAAAAAACGTTTGCCTTCGTAAAAATCATAACACGGCAGGTAATTTTCCGAAACTCCGGCGGTCACATGGGTATCATAAGCAGCGTTTACAACACCCAAAAAAAATTAATTTTAATGGCGAGTTCGCAAAATATACAGGTTTCGAGATATTTGATTTTGACGATTCCACCCAGACGACGTCTTCGCCCCGGTCTTCCCTATACAATTAGACGTATCATTAGGTAGACCACAAAAAGATTAGTCAAAAAATCACTTTTTTGAGCTGTTGAAGCGATATATACCTGATAATGGTGCAGAGTCCGTGTTATACGATATTTTGAGATTTGCACTGAAAATCATTCTTGTAGAAAAAGAAATGTAACAATATTTAGAATTATATATATTCTCGATTTTAAAAGGTTTCTCGACACTCTATTTGACCAAAAAAAAACTCATATTCGAGAAGTACTGCTGTACTGTATATGTATAGGTAGTTCTACATATATAAAATTAGATCGCAAGCAATCTAGCAGAAAAAATTAAACTTCTCTAAGGAAGCGCGAACGAAAGCAAATGGTATAAATGAAGGAGTGAAATAGTCGAATTATAGTAGCTAGAACGACTTATTTAAATTAAAATTGACATACTATTACAAGTGGTTAAAATCGATAATACACGCACAATATGATGCGCAAAAATATTTTGGTAATTATTTAGAATAACTAACACAGCTCGGATGACTTTGACCTTGACATATGTTGTCAAGGACATGATTCTGAGTAACTTCTCCTTATAACTTAATCGGCGGTCGCTACTTATTAAGAAGTTATTAACAAATAAAGTTTGACAAATATGTATAGTAGTTATTTTGATTTATTGTCTATCATTTTAGTAAACCTAGACAACCTTTGATAAAGCTGTGTGTGTGTATGTGTGTGTGTGTGTGTGTGTACACCATGTAGCTGCGACATATTCACCATCAAAAGTCAAGCAATATGCATTAAATAATTTGTTAAAGCAGAGAATAGTTGGTATATAAAAAGTACATATTTATATACCAACTATTCATCGTACATATAAATATGTACTTTTTATATACCAACTGTTCTCTGCTTTAACAAATTATTTAACAAATAATTTGTTAAAGCAGAGAATAGTTGGTATATAAATATGTACTTTTCATATACGAACTATTCTCTGCTTTAATAAAAAGAATCATCACAAACGTTTATTTTCGTATTTATTATTTTTATTTTTTTTTCGCCTGTATCTCCGAAGCTATTTGAGTCCGACCCTTATATATATATATATGTATACTACCTGGTTACCCGGGCTTCGCCCCGGAGGACCTCTCGCCCCTTTGTAGACATTTGTGCATAGAATTTGAAATTCGACGACAACTTTTTTGTATTGTACAATCATTAGGAATGTCAAAAATAACAATTAGTCAAGAAAAAACTCGATCCGTAAAGCCAAAATTAATTATTAGTCTGCGTATAGCACTATGGTACTCACTATGGTACACCTAAGCCCTTTTTATGATAAGTAAACTAATAAAAAATTTTTGCTTTTTATAGTGCACTGCCACTATGTTAACGTCATTTTACACTACAATGTATCGTCCCCAAGATAAAGGTAAATACAGCTCATGGTAAAGAAAATTTTTCTTTTTACTATTTAATGTATTCTACAGGTTAATAACATTTTTTATTAGACCCTGGGATGAATCTCGCGGACACACATCAATTTTCTCGGTATTTTAAAGTAGAGCTTAAACAATAGAAAACGGCCAAATTTCGAGCAATAATGGTTCTTATTTGAAAATTATAAATGTTTACAATAACATCGCATAATATTAATATTTACGTTTCGGCCTAACTTGGCTTTCCTCAGAACATGTCTGTAACAATTAAACAATAAAAAATAATAAAACCGACTCAATTCTCACTTGTAGTCAAAAACGGTAGTCTCCATGGTCCGTGGTCAACCATGAGTCAACAATTAAAAATATAATGATTACGTCGAAGCGAACGCCTGTTAAATCGAGACATCCCACGACTACAGAACATCGTGAAGTCGTGGGATGTCTCGATTTAACAGGCGTTCGCTTCGACGTAATCATTATATTTTTAATTGTTGACTCATGGTTGACCACGGACCATGGAGACTACCGTTTTTGACTACAAGTGAGAATTGAGTCGGTTTTATTATTTTTTATTATTTAATTGTTACAGACATGTTCTGAGGAAGGCCAAGTTAGGCCGAAACGTAAATATTAATATTTTGCGATGTTATTGTAAACATTTATAATTTTCAAATAAGAACCATTATTGCTCGAAATTTGGCCGTTTTCTATTGTTTAAGCGTTTGCTTCGATCGAGCGTACTAATTATTTATTTTTTAAAGTAGAGCTGTTTAAAGAAATATTCATGATATTCTTAATCTCGGTACAGAGATCTTATATTATTGTCTAATTGTTTTACTGTATATAGACTATATTTTAATAATTAAAGGTTTATTGTGACCATGTCAAAAAGAACAGATGATTTAAGTGATCATCTGAGTTTTAAAAAGTAAAAAATCTCTATAAAAAATTGTGAGCTCGCATAAAAAGTTGTTTTATCTGCAATTATCCAAAAAATCTAAGACGTGCTACTCCGGCATTGAAAAAGAATGTATTTATAGAGAAAGCAACTTTTATGCAAGTTCACGAATTTTTAATAAAAACTTTTAACTTTTTAGGCCTCGGAAGATCACTTGAATCATCTTTTTTTTTGACATAGTCACAATTAAACTTCTGTTATTGAAATATTGACTACAATAAAACAATTTGAATAAATTTTGAATATAACGCCCCCCTCCCGATTCCTTTGAAATTTTAAAATTTGGTGTATTTTGGGTCGTAAAAAAGATTCTGAGAAGAAAAATCGTCGTTCATGTTCCGTTTGTTTATAATTAATATTTAAAATATCACGATGTCGGTAAGTGTAAAGAAATAATAATTAAAACGCTAATTTATGGAAAAATTATTAATAAGTCAATAGTTAAAGAAGACAACAGTTTGTGCTTTTGGTTAAAGCAGAGAATACTTACTCTGTATTTCTACTATTTTCTGCTTTAATCAAGATTATAATTTTAAGATATATAATTATGTGGAAGTAATAGGAGGAAATAACATATAATATGATCTAATTATATTCGTAATTTATCATTTTCTTATACTGACATCGTGATATTTTAAATATTAATTATAGACAAACGGAACATGAGCGACAATTTTCCTTCTCAGAATCTTTTTTACGACCCAAAATACACTAAGTTTTAAAATTTTTAAGAAATTGGAAGGGGGCGTTATATTCAAGATTTACCTAAATTACAATTTTAAACAATAAGCAAAACCCGTTCGTAATTACCCCAGCTACGATTCGGCATCGCTCCGCGTGCGACGGGTAACCCCCAATGGCAAGGTTTTATTTTTCGTTTAAAATTGTAGTTTATGTTGATAATCTATAAATATTACAATAATTATTGTAATTTAAAGCCAAATAACTGGAGTATCTTTTAAAATAAAGACTTTTATAATTGACAAATAATCGTCGGCTTTATTTAACTTTTCCCTTAGATGTTCGCAATTCTTCGAATCTCCCCTACCCTTAAAATTATGTTTGTTAATAAATTTATTGTGGAATAAAGAACCAAATGTTATTTGTTTAAAAGTAATTGTTGAGCTGAGTATAAGAACCGAAAGAAAAATACATTATAGGAATTAATTTACAGGAGATACGAAGGGTTCTATAAATCACCCCTGAATCTAGATTTGCCTTTTTAGAGGTTGATTAGGGCAAAATCCTGATTTATGTTTTTAAGCATTTGTATGGGTGATCTTTGTAAGCAAAAATGAAGTTAATATCTTATCGGGCCTAAGAAATATTAACGAATCTCTGAAAACACATTTTACCCCTTTTCACCCCCTTAAGGGTCGAATTTCTAAAAATCCCTTCTTAGTGGGTGCTTACGGCATGAAAGGAATACACTCCCCGAATTTCATGTTTCTAGGTTCAGGGGTTTGGGCTGGGCGTTGATGAGTCAGTGAGTCAGTCAGTCGGGACATTTTTTTTATGTATATAGATAGATACTAAATATATCTTACTCTTAATTAGATTTAATTCAAGTCTAGATTCATTTGTATATTGCAGCCGGTACAAATTCCATATATGTATTACATCATTGCAAAGTAATCTTAAACTAAAAAAAAATTATTAATATTAAATGAGAATTTATTAAGTATTTAAAGTAATTTATTTAATTCACATTATTATTGCAATGTATTTTAATGCCATTGTATCTAGTTTTTTACGTAATTTTAAAATAAATAATCACAAAATTAATAATCACCAATGTGACCACAAAATGCGCCTTTAGAGGTTGATTAGGGCAAAATCCTGAAATATGTTTTTAAGCATTTGTATGGGTGACCTTCGTAAGCGAATACCAAGTCGATATCTCATCGGGCTTAAGAAATATTGACGAATCCGTGAAAATATTGTAGATTTTAACTCTTTTCACACCCTTAAAAGTCGAATTTCTAAAAACCCCTTCCTAATGGGTGCTTACGTCATGAGAGGAATGCACTCCCGGAATTTCATGTTTCTAGGTTCAGGGGTTTGGGCTGGGCGTTGATGAGTCAGTCAGGACATTTGTATTTATATATATAGATAGATATGAAATGATTCGAGAAGACTCCCCCAACATATTTAAAAATAAAGCAAATCGGAGAGAAGGCCCATTTTATGCATAAATACCGTATATTTAGGTATATAAGTATATCTGAAAAACTATACGAGACCGCCGATTAAGTTATAAGGAAAAGTTACTCAGAATCATGTCCTTGACAACATATGTCAAGGTCAAAGTCATCCAAGCTGTGTTGGTTATTCTAAATAATTACCAATATTTTTTGTAATTCTCGGTTCTGATTTGTCAGTTTGCTTGCTGCTTACGTTTTTCTATGTGTCACTGGCTTAAGAATTCACAAGACGCAGCGCGATACGCGCGATAGCACATCGCATGTGCCTTTCCTTCGTGCTTCTTTAGAGAAGTTTCACTTTTTTTGCTAGATTGCTTGCAATCTTGTTTTATCTTATTAGAACTTTATACAGCACTAGAACTTTGAGTACTTTTCGAATATGAGTTTTTTGGTCAAATTAGAGTAACAAGAAACCTTCCAAAATCGAGAATATATACATATATAATTCTAGATATCGTTACATCTCTTTCTCTTTTAACAAGAATGATTTCCATGCAATGCAAATATCAAAATATCGTATAATACCATCTTATCTGAATCATTATCAGGTACCTATATCACTTCAACAACTCGAAAAAGTAATATTTTGAAAAAAATTTTTTGTGGTTGATCTACATAATGATACGTCTAATTGTATACAGAATTTGAACAAAATCGGTAGGGACCTATTGTACGTAGAAAAAGTGCAGGATTCTTGAGTGTATGTGTAGAATAAACACAATATTTATGTTTTTATTATAGCATTTATTATAGCATTATTATAGTTTACCCTTGCGCCAATCTTTCAGTAAAATTGCGATAGTAATGCATGATTAGAGACCTAAAAAATATTTTTATGTTTTATATTCGACGCTAACAATATTTATTAATTTATTAAAGATGATTCTGCTAATAAGAAAGAGTAGGAGAAACGTGTACAAAATGATCCCTCGAGGTAAAACGATCCCCACCGATTTTAACTAAAATAATAATGCCTTCGCGCGGACAGCTATTAAGAGACTGTTTCGGAGGAATCAGTATGTCAATCGAGTGTAATGGCGGATCACGTCGACGCGCTGTCAAGATTTAAAAAAAAAATATAAAATTTGTCGATGTGATGTAAGATAAGAGTGATTTTGATTACCGAGCAAAGTACGAGGGTCGTTTGAAAAGTCCATGCAAAAATATAAACTACTTAATTTTTTGGGATAAACCTTTTTTGTTTTTCAACATAATCTCTTTTTAGGCTTATACACTTCGTCCAACGCTGCTCTAGTTTGTTGATCCCTTCCGAATAATAAAATTTGTCCAAGTCTGTAAAATAGCCATTCGTTTCTGCAATAACCTCCTCGTTTGAATAAAATCTTTTTCCCGCCAGCCATTTCTTCATATTGAAGAACAAATAATAGTCCGAGGGAGCCAAGTCTGGAGAATAGGGGGGATGTGAAACGAGTTGGAACCCTATTTCCATTAATTTTGCGGCCACAACTGCTGAGGCGTGAGCTGATGCGTTGTCGTGATGGAAAAGAACTTTTTTGTGGGCCAATCGTGGACGTTTTTCTTGCAGCTCGGTTTTCAAACGGTCCAATAACGATGAATAATATACACCTGTAATAGTTTCACCCTCATATCATGGATTTTATCAATGATTTCTGGAGTAGTGACCTCAACAGGGCGTCCAGAACGTTCAGCGTCACTTGTGCCCATATGGCCACTCCGAAAATTTTGAAACCACTTATAAACTGTTCTAATCGAAGGTGCAGAGTCACCATAATGTTTATCAAGCTTCTCTTTAGTCTCCTGAGGCGTTTTGCCTTCCATAAAGTAATGTTTAATCAACACACGAAATACTTTTTCGTCCATTTTCTGAAAATCACTCGCCTCCCTCGATTCAAACGAATGCCAAACACAAAGAAATAGACCGATCTGGCTGAAACTTGGTGTGTGTTCTTCCAAGAGATGCTACTAACTGAAAATAACGTCGATTCGCACCAGTAGTGCCATCTCTCTGATTTTGCACGGACTTTTCAAACGACCCTCGTACATTTATACATGATTATCATATTCTATTATTACTATAACTGTACTTCAGCACTATCTAAGTTTATGTTTTTATAGTGATTTGAATGCCGCCCTTAATTTTAAGTTAGATTTTAATATCGAAATAAAAAATGTCATTTGGGGCAAAATAATCCCTCCCATCGTGTACAAAATGATCCCAAGATCATTTTACCCTAGCCTTTTTGTTATTTTTGCTAGATGCGATTATTCTTGTGACTTTTGTATTTCCAATCCCTTTGGTAAATAATTTTATAATTTTATAAATCTAATTTTATTTATTCCATTCTTCTTATAGTTTTATAATTTTATAATTTTTATTTACTCAACATTCATAGTTTTATCTAATGTTAAACATTTTTAATTTAATTTTGTGTTTAAATTTTAATTACGTTAATTATAATAATACATTTTTTATGATAATAAATAATGTACTGACCTATTTTTGTGTAATGATTTCCAGGGATTATTTTGTCCATACCCCAGGGATCGTTTTGTACAACCCTGGTACCAAATGATCCCTTTACAAAATTTTAGTAAAATAACAAGTAACTATGTATCTATCAGCATTCATTCAAAACTCTGTTTAATTAATTGTAGTTAAACAACCACCAAACCAAAAACCATTAATGATTTAAACAGAGACACATTATTTCATACCATTTATTGATTTCTTCCTTAAAGGGATAATTTTGTACACGTTTCCTCTTCTTTACTCTTGAAACTAATAAGGCATGAGTTCAATTGGGGGTTGTTTCAAGCAGAAGGGATAAATATATTTATATATAAGTTTATTTGTGTGGTACAAATTAGTACAAATTCAGCTCTTTAAATTTCTATATTTAATTTTTTTTTTTTGTTTTCTTGTGGTCTTGCTAGCTTAATACTCATAGCGTTTTTCATTGACAGAACTGGTGCGCACTCATTGTCAGTGCACATTTAGGCCCTTGAACACTAATTTAATCTCTAATATTTAAAGTAAAATGCAAATATTTTGATTAATTAAATACCCAATACTTATTTTACCATAGTACAATAAAGAATATTGAGGATTTCAGTGATTTAACCTGTTTTTATTAAACATACACTTTACGTTAATTTGTGTACAACGGCCTTAATGTGCACTGAGTGCGCTCTAGTTCTGCCAATGAAAAACGCTATAAGGTAGCAGCGCCACGATTTTCTTTGAAATCACACGGGGTACAAAATTATTATTAGTGATACAAATTAGTAGAAAATGGACACAAAATATTCTAATAAGTCTGGTTTGATTTTGTCGATTTGGTCCTTGCTATAACTTAATAGAGGTGTAGAATTTCTATGAAATATTTAAGACATATTTTATGCCTATATCAAGACGTATCTACATACATTTACTTCATAATTTAGAATTTCAAGGTATATTTTGTACAAGGTATATCTTGTACATAAAATTAAAAAGAAACACGAAATTATAAATATGCAAATTTGCAAATTTTGCAAGGCATACTCGTTACAAATATGATATAAATATGTATATAAATATACAGAATCATCAGTGTTGTGTCACAACACACACCAATTAGACGATATAAAAATATTACCCGCGGTTTGATAATTATTAATTATGAATAAGTAAAACTGAAAGGAAGGAAGAATATGAGCAAGATTATTAGAACGGTAACCTGTTTCTCTCTCGCTAACGCGATTTATGCCTGGAAAACATGCTACTCTAGCTAAAATTCAACGCTCTTTTGATAGAGGATACCGCCGACGAAAAGTGGATCCTCTTTGATGGACCAGTGGACGTTGATTGGATTGAGAACATGAACAGTGTCATGGATGACAACAAGGTATCCTTCATCTATTCTTTGCTTCTTCTTGGAATAAAATTGCATAAGGCTAACTGGCGCGTTAAAAATAAAAACATTGCGTTTTAAGGTACTGACGCTGGTAAATAACGATCGTATCGTTATGCCCGACCAAGTTTCGTTGCTTTTCGAGGTGCAAGACTTGGCTACCGCCTCTCCCGCGACGGTCTCCAGAGCAGGCATGATTTAT
Source organism: Leptothorax acervorum (assembly GCA_035220615.1). Taxonomy (NCBI): domain Eukaryota; kingdom Metazoa; phylum Arthropoda; class Insecta; order Hymenoptera; family Formicidae; genus Leptothorax; species Leptothorax acervorum. The sequence continues at coordinate 18,871 of JASTWQ010001028.1, forward strand.
AATGATTACAAGAATCTTGGTTAACGTCCGTACGTCGATTCGTGGTTGCAAAAATACAGAGCAAAACCGGAGTTTATCGAAGAGGTAATTAAGACACCATTTTGAAACAAATAATCGACCGCGGTTTAATAAATCGTAATAGTTTCATTACTTTTTAATCAGATGAATCAATTGTTCGAGAGCCGTGTCAACGTTACGCTAGGATTTAAGCGGCGAAATTGTGAAGAACTCGTGTCTGTCCCCGAATTAAACGCCGTTCAGTCGCTTTGCAAACTTCTCGAAGTACTCGCAACACCGCAAAACGGCGTAGGAATTAGGCGAGGATCGCGTCGCTTTTTCCAACATAAGTAAAATGTGGTTTCCTTTTTGGTACGTCTAGCCTATTAAACTTTCTTAAATACATGCATCTTGATGGAGAACCATATGAGATGCGACAACTGCGCTTTGATGAAATAAAATTACAAATTTGCAACCAGCATTCAAGCAGCACAAGTTCGAATATTAATCGTTGCTCCTGGACATTTTCAAGTGACACTGATATTGTTTTCCGGTGGTTTGCAAGTCCTATTAAACTACAAGTGTTCAGTTAATGACATGGTAATAGTATTTGAGAGCACTAAATAACTACAGTTCTACGTTGCGGCATGATATGGTCACTGTGCGCTTCGGTCAACGAGGATGGTCGTCAGAAAATGGATAAATTTATAAGGGAAATTGAAAAGATTCTTTCCGTTACAGGACACAGTATACGAGTACTACGTGGATGCGCGTCTGTGCACTTTTATTTTATGGGAGGAAAAATTATCGCCCGCGTGGAAATTCCAAGCCAAGTAAGCGATAATAACATTCAATTAGTATGTTACGAATGTCATTCTAATTTCTTCTAGAAAATTTTGAATCCTGTTTTCTCAGAAGTTATATCATAAATAATAATCAATTAGAAAAAAATGCAGTTTATGGTCCCGGCTGGATCTTGATGGTAGCCTAATAATAATATTGTGTAAATTTTGTAGGTATATAGGGGAGACCGGGGCGAAAACGTCTTCGGGGTGAAATCGTTAAATCAAATATCTCGGAACTTGTATATTATGCAAACTCGCTATTAACATTGTAAACGCTGCTTATGGTACCCATGTGACCAACGGAGTTTCGGCAGGTTACATGCCGTGTTATGATTTTTACGAGGGCAAACGTGTTTTCGGAAGGTAAAAGTTAAATTTTCTGCGCGTGAAAATTTTGTAATATTTGCAATACTATTTGCTCTCCAAATCTCGAGGTACGTGATTATAAAGAGTAATACATGCTGAACACGAATCCAGTGTAGTTTTTTCATTATCGTTGATGTCTAATATTTCGTGGGCGATCAAACCTGAAACTTGTGTTTGGGGCTAATTTGTCAGTAAGCACCCGGGGTGGACTTTTATAATATTGGCAAATTTTCTAATTTTATTATATTTTTCAGTCTTTTCTACCTCAATTTCATATATATTTCTTTAATATTTGGTTGATTAGTTCTTGAGTTATAGAATCCGTACACACACACAAAAACAAAAAATAATGAAAATTTTAACACTTTAATTAATAAATGTTTACATTTTTCTATTAACAAATAATTAATAAAATGTATCCTATCAGTTTTCATAGTCGGAATTATGTATTTCTGGAGTGACGACTCTGCCCCGGCATTTTTGAAATTTCAATTTTTCCACCGTTTTCGTTTTTGCTCTATACCGGTTAAACAAAGCGACGTAGACAAAAATTTCCTATATAAATTTTGTAGCTAAGGGTTCACTCTTTACAACGGTATACCACATTTAACTAAAATTATTTATTTTGTTGTTAAAAATCGGCACCAAAGAAAAACTGTCAATCTCGCCCCGGTCTCCCCTACTTGTTTCCAAACACAGTAAATTTTCCTGTACCCACTGGGCCCACTACGAGCACCGGAAAACCATTCGATAAAAGAGAACTTACGATGTAGTCGTATCGTATCGTGTTTATGGTAGGTACTATTATCTTCTAGAATGGAAGACTGTAAATTGAGTCAAGGATATAGATTTACAATCAAATTGTAGATTTACAATCGATAATCTTTTTTCCACAAAGGACCTATGTTTTAAAAAACCGGCAAAATATTGTCGATCAGTTTACTGAATTTGGAACAAAGTATACGAAATTCACACAATATATTAGTACAAGATCCAGCCCGGACCGTAGGTAGATGACATTTTTCTTTAATTGAATATATATTATACCGATCTCTTATTTTACTCATTATTGATAAATTATAATCTGCTTTGATATTTTTGGTTAACCATAGTTTATAATATTAAATTGTTTAATTATGATAGCACACAAATCAAATCATAATTATGATATTTTGAATTTAATGTAAATTTCATATACTGATAATGAGTCATATGTATAGATAAGTACTAAAATCAAAAATAATTTAAGTTATATTGTATTTAATTATATCTAAAAATTGCTAAGTGTCAATAGTATATTATACCATTCCTTAACGGCATTCCAATATACATATATCCTTGACTCAATTTACAGCCTCCCATTCTACAAGATAATAGTACCTACCGTAGACACGATACGATACGATTACATCGTAAGTTCTCTTCTATCGAATGGTTTTCCGGTGCTTGTAGTGGGCCCAGTGGGTACAGGAAAAACGTCCACTATCCACTCGATACTTCAGCTTCTAGACGACACAAAATACGCTGTTTTGCTTGTAAATATGTCGGCCCAAACTACATCCGGTAACGTACAAGTAAGGCTCTGAACGTATATTGAATGCATAATAGTCCTAAATATTGAATAAACTGTTTTACATTGACTCTCTTGGTTCAGGATGCAATAGAAAGTAGACTGGAGAAACGAAAGAAAGGAGTTTATATTCCCACAGACAGTAAAACTATGATCACTGTCATGGACGATTTTAATATGCCCATGAAGGACAAATACGGATCGCAACCACCGTTGGAATTAATTCGCCAATGGATTGATTATAGATTTTGGTAAAATTATATCCAAAATACAAGAAAACAGACAAAAAACTTAGAAAAGAATAATAATAAAAGCATAACAAATGTAGCAAAAACATTTGCAAAGAATATGTTGAAATTATCTGTTGCAACAAATGTATAAAACATTATTGACAGGTACGATTGCCAGAAGCAAATAAGGAAATACATTGAGAAGATACAACTAATAGCTGCAATGGGACCACCTGGTGAAGGCCGCAACGTCATCACGAATCGATTAGTCACGAAATTCAACGTCATTAACATAATTTTTCCAAATGAAAAGCAGATTATAAGGATTTACGGCACGATGTTGAAGCAACATCTTTCCGAATTTCACGCTGCAGTGAAAAAAATATGTAAGCGTGAAGTAACCCCTGTTGAACATAATTAAAAATTGTACAAAACGGTATTCTTTAATTCTCAGCACATGAGGTAACGTTTGCCTCGCTCGATCTATACAATTATGTGGCCCAGAAGATGCTTTCCACTCCGACAAAGATGTATTACTTATTTAATTTGCGGGATATTTCGAAGGTAAAAATCGTATCAAGATTAAAAATCGACGAGCCATTGGCGGTAATTGCGCGAAAGTAGATTTGATAGCGGATACAAAAATTAATATCAATCCTCGACAGGGGCTGCTGCGCAGCCATAGAGACTCTCAGTATTCCAGGCAGACTTTTCTGCGATTGTGGGTCCACAAAAGTTTCCGAGTTTTCTACGATCGGCTTATTGACGAGAAGTAAGCGCTCAAGAGGCAAACTTAATTTGGCCTGGGTTACGGGAAAAAAAATTCTGAGCAATTTCTTTCAGGGACAGAGAGTGGTTCGTGACTCAGCTAAACGCTCAGCTTGGAAAGTACTTCGAGTTGACCTTCCATAACGTCTGCCCAGAGAAGAGATGCCCTGTTTTCGGTAAAGGAGCACAATATTTTCATCTTTAACATTAATATACTTTGTTTGCTATTTATTAATATTAATAACTAATTTTGATATAAAATATCTATATAATAATTCCTTATTATATTTTATTATTGGTTGTGATATGTTCCGATATCAAGACACTTTAAACTCGATATCTACAGGCAGTTTCATGAATGCCTGGGATATATACGAAGACCTTTCTGATATCGGTGCTATAAGGCGCTACGTGGAAGAACAGATTGATGAGTACAATGTTTTTCCTGGCGTGGTGCGCCTCGATCTCGTTCTGTTTCGCGACGCGATGGAACATGTATGTCGCATCGTTCGTGTAATATCCCAGGTTAGTAATTCACATGGCGTGCCGCATAACAGTTACATTTTATCCGACGATATGTTGTTGAAAGTATAAAGAGATTTACAGTTTTATATGATGTTATCACGATATTTTTTATTAAATTTGATATTTGATATTTAAGAATTGTCATAGATTTGAGATTTGTCTTTTTGCAGCCCCGCCGGTAATATTTTTCTGGTTGGAATTGGTGGTAGCGGCAGACAATCACTTTCGCGTATTGGCGTAGTTACATGTGCGATCTGTCCACTTATCAAATTGCCGTTACGGCTCAATATAGAACACCGGAGTTTCCTGAGGATCTCAAGACTCTGTACTCAATAACCCCCCGGGGTGGAGAACAAACCGACCAGTTTCCTCTTCAATGATACTCAAGTAGTAGAGGAACAGTTTCTGGAGATTGTCAACAATATGCTGAGTACTGGCGAAGTGGCTAATCTCTACAAGAGCGACGAAATAGAGGATGTAAGTCGGTTAATACGCTCCACCCTCAGTCCTCACCGTCATTTCATCTCCATTCGTATTATAATCCGCGTTATTCTGTATAGGGCGTTTTCTCTTGGAAAAGAGAACCCGCAAATTTAAAAAGATAACAGAAGTACCATTTTCAATTCCATGTGAAATTTATATCTCGTTTAATTATTCTCTGTCTCATATTCTTCTTGCTATTCGTGTATCATAAAATACCTATATCTTGAAAACGCTTGAAAGATATTTTGTATTATTAAAAACACAAGAATGTTTTAATCACATTTAATATATTATTCAATATTATGTAAACGTATATTGCTTTGCTTATTAATACAATATTGTCCATTAGATCACCGAAATTATCGCACAAAGCAAAAGAATTAATCACTAAAAGAAGTAATCTTAATAAGTTATAAAAAATATTGGAATGTGTAAAAATTTGGATATTATGTTTACAATATTGTTTTTAAAATAAATGCCTACTGAAAATGTAATATTCCCATAATTTTTTAAAATAAAATTGGAGATAATCTTTTTTTAGTAATTATAAACTGTGTAAATAAGCAGTACAAATAAATTTACATAAATGTTGTAAACAAATAGCTCTATTACATATCAAGAGCAATTCAAGAAAGTGAAAATGTTTAATGCGACAGAGATATACTCACCGATGAGGCAATTCAAATACCCTGATATTGCTATAAACAGCTGCATTTGTCTAAAGATTTAACTCGGCAAAAATAAAATTAATTAATACCTACAGGAACGAGCTATCTCAGAAAGATATGTATTTCGTTTTTCAGATTAAAAATAGGCTATCAAGGGAAGTAACAAAAACTGGAAAGACACCAACAACTGAGACGGTATATTCTTTCCTGATCGAGAGAGCGCGTGCTAATATGCATTTGATTCTGTGCATGAGCCCGATCGGCGATGCCTTCAGGAACAGATTACGGCAGTACCCTTCCCTGATCAATTGCACGACCATCGATTGGTTCTTGGAATGGCCGAGAGAAGCTCTCCTCGAAGTTGGCAACAAGTTCCTCATGAATCTCAATCTGACGCTCACTATCACCGGCGAAAATAAAGTGGAAGGTACGCCCTTCCCCTTTCCGCGCCATCGATTCCATTTGATTCGATTCTTACGATCAACGCGCGTTTCCTACCACCAATCTTCCATTCCCCCTTCGCTCCGGTTCTTCTCTTGCCGACCATTTCAGCGAATCCGATTATTTTCCCATTTACGATTTGCCCCTGATGATACGAACGTCTAGCGCATTTCTTTCCGTCGGCCGAGGCTGAGATCGGTCGTTCGGATTCCTCGAAAATGCTCTTGACATTCATAATTCATCAAGATGCCTGGGAATGCTTTGTTATACGATACTTCTTTCTTGCCAGGTTTTTCGAATAAAATTGTGCCAAGAAGTGCGCGATACACGGAAGATGCGCAGAAGTATATTGTCACAATTAGGAAAATACTTCAATTGGCAACATGCAAACAAATGTTCCACCGTCATTAATAAATCCATATAATTCTTTTATATTTTTAATATAACTATACCGCATAACTACTGTAGTAAATTTCCTTCGTTCCTGTATAAGAATCTCTTCTTAAACAGCGTCCCATTTCTAGATTATTTATTATTCATGCCGCTTTTAGTCTTAATGGATTTATGATTCCAGGTGCTATTACGTCCTTTTTTTAATATCACAAAACAAAGATACTTTCTCGTCATAATATCACCGAGTAAAAATTTTGACGGAATGGATAATCACGCATCTGAAATAATAATGAATTAAATGCAGTTGGCTTTAATTTAGAGAATATTAGATGATGAAACGAATATGCATAAGGGATCGCTGTTAATACTGCGATAAAATGAATGCATTTTATACGAAACCATTTTATTACGTCCGGTATGCGCGACGCAAGGATAGAGGTACAGGGTACAACTGGTTAAAAAATTTATACGTAACGAACGCGAACGTGTTACGAGGATGCACTTTTCTGCAGGAACCGCGACAATCCGCGACGGCCATACCATTGCCACCATTGCAGGATCGAATGCGCGATGGAATTGCAGCATCATTCTCTTTGATCCACGACAAGGTGTCCCAGTTCTCTCGCAGAATGGCTGCCGAAATGAAGCGTTACAATTACGTGACTCCCGTGAATTTTATCGAGCTGGTGGCCGGTTATAAAGAGTGAGCATTGAACAAACGCGATACCGCGTCAGACGGTTCCAATATTTTAAGACTAGACGACATAATTACGCCTGATATAAATAGTATGGTATTTATTGCGGTGTTCTCGGTAACCTCGATAAAAATTAAACGGTAGTTGCGTATTCGAATCACGCAGGATGCTGGCAAAAAAGAGACAACATTTAGCAGATCAGGCGAACAAACTTCGCGGCGGCCTCTCGAAGATTGACGATACCCGGGTAAAAGTTAAAGAAATGGAGGCGGAGCTCGAAGTCACTCATTGTCAGCAGCAAGTTCATAAATCTACGAGGGAGTGCGAAGAATTCCTTGTAACGATAGATACACGGCGCACGCGACAGTGATATATTATCAGTGGCGTTTATTAGATTAATCTATAAAAACTTATTGCTTTTAACGCTCGCGTTGGTTCCAACTTTGCTCGTGCACTTAATTAATCATACGGTATCCGCCTGCATCGCGTTCACCGCTTTTCAACCGTGCTACACTTGCAACGCCCGTAGTAAACCAAAGCCACGACGCTGATAAAACGTAAAACGGATCACCGCCAAATCGCTTCGTATCGCCGAGGAGCAAAAAGAATGCAAGAAGCTCAAGGAGCTTGCGAGAGCAGACCTGGCGACCGTCGAAACCGCCTTGAACGAGGCCATCAAGGTCGTTATCAAATTATTCCTTCTAAGAACATCGTCCAATTTTAAACAATGTTAGAGAATTCTGATCATTTTTTCTTTTAATCTTCTCTCTTATATTTTTTTACAAATTTAATTGCTAGTTTATGTAATGTTTAATTAATCGGTTCAGTCCTTTCGGTATTATAGCACTATAAATATTTATTGTTAATGTTGAAATAACAATAACTTTAGATCATCCCGAGAAAAAATAGGTATGATATAATCTTATATAATTACATAAGTCCATTTTTTCTCGGGATAGGCAATCAAGAATAAAAGAATTTTGCTCGGCAATTAAATTTTTATATATATTGTCAAAAAATATATCTCTTAAATCAATAGTAAGAGAATAAAGAAAATAGATAATCGTCTATCTGCAAAAATTTTTTGTCAAAAAATTTCACCAAAAAACCAAATGTATCTGAAGATTTGATATAAAGGATTATATGACAAAGAAATGACGGATTACTTTAGGCGTTGGAAACTGAGCAAGAAAAATTTATCTGAAATAAAATCTTTCACGTATCTGCTGTCGAAAGTCGAGATGGTGACGGAGGCCGTGATGATCCTGAAAATCTCGGAATCGGAACCTACGTGGGCGGAAGCGAAGCGCCAACTTAGCGACGTGAACTTCATTAATACAGTGAGCGACAATATTGCGACTGACAAGTCCATTCATTTCCACGAGCTAACTCGCTCTGATCTGATTTCTAGCTTCGTGACTTCAACAAAGATCATATATCGGACAGAGTTCTACGAACAATAGCCAAGTACAGCCCGAATTTGATCCAATGAAGGTCGACGTGGTGTCTGCTGCAGCAAAGTCACTTTGCATGTGGGTGATAGCTATGGAAAATTATGGCAAGTTATACAGGTAACTTATTCAAGACAAGAACTAACTTTCATAACATATATAATATGTATCTGTTGAATTCCTCTATTCTATTTTTGGATCATAAATATTTATGATTTAATATATTTATATAATATATAAAACGGATCTTTAAAGCTTCTTTAAAGTAACAATTGCTATTGTTCAATTAATTAATTCTATCAGTTGCGCCGTGTCACTCTGCTATTGTGGAAAATTTGATTATTATACTTTTACAATACATTGCAGGATCGTGGCACCGAAACGGGAAAAACTACAAATTACGTTGAAGTCGCTGAAACAGAAGGAAATGGCCTTAAAGGAGGCAATGCAGCAGCTGCAGAATTCACGCGAGCAGCTCGAGAGATTACAGCGAATGTACGACGCGAAAATGAATGAAAAGGAGGATTTGATTAGGCTGGTGAGTACACGCGTGTTTTCTTGCGCTTTAGAACGCCAGAAATGACCTCGCATAAAGCCAAGAGAGAGCACGGACCGGTGAAGAAAGTCGGCTTGGTCCAATCCGACTCCATCCACCAGTAATACTTATAGTTATAGAAACTTGTACCTTAGTAACTGCAGAAGCCCGCGTTTGCTCGCATTTCCATTGGCGAGATGTATTCCTTCAAACGAATCCGACGTCCATATTAATACGAAGAGAACGACGAGATCTATTCCGCAATGTTACACGAATTAATTAAAAAATTATTTCTACAATAAAACTCTGATTTTTTACATTCGCGAAAATAACGTTTTAATATGATGTTGACAAACCTAGATAAGCTGTTATAATAGCCGTTAATATTAATTGATAGAAGAAATGTAGGGGGAGTCCGGGAGACTTGACCATACGGGACAGTTGAACCACTTTAAATGTCTTGTTCAAATTTTGCGAAAAGCGCGCGATTGTCAAGCCGCGACGTACGAGTCATCTGCCGCTACTATGTCACGTGACAACAAGTTGTTCGGCAGTGCGTTTCGGCTGTGAGTGAGATAAACGTGTTTCAACGTGCTCTGAGTAAAAAAAATATTTTTGTTTATTTTATCGTCACACTTTTATATGTCAAAATTTGTAAAAACATTATACGTTATTTACACCATATATTATCATACTTTAAGGTAGAGTTAGTGTCTTTATCCTATCATTTTTATTTTTTCTGCAAAACTGTATCAAAGTCAAGATGGTACCGGGTGGGAGATTTGAACCACCCGAACTTATTCCAAGAATTTCTATTTAATTTATAAATGATTGATCTCAAAATGATTATTTTTAGTTAATTTAAGTGTTTAAGAAGTTCTATTTTTGTTATTTTTTGTTAATTGTGAAAATTAATAATTCAGTTTTTATTTTTTGTTGATTTTGTTCAAAAAGCTCAATTAAAACATTAGAGATGTGATTTTAATGTCTAAATTTGTGAGTTCTTAATATCGACTAGAGTTTAAATGTTTTTATTATTCTTTCCATAAGTTTATAAGGTATGGTCAAATCTCCCTATACGGTGGGTCTTATCTCCCACCCCTTGGGGAGAGATGAACAAAATCTCGTTTTCTGTTTTAATTAATATAACACTTACGTTTATAAACTTATTGAAATTAAAAAATCCACAAATTGTAGCCATATAATAAGGCTTTACTTTGACATAAATAAAAAATCTATACATCAATTACACTAAATTTTATAGACTTTCAAGTAAAACGTGGTTCAACTCTCCCGGACTCCCCCTATATTTAATATACGCCTTAACACGTGTATTCTTCTTTTATTTTTAAATTAAAAGTTTCTGTCTGCTTTTACCGAAGTGCATTTCATATAAATAAAACTTTGTACAATTACTCTTGTATATAATTCTCTTTTTTTCAGGCTGAACTATTAAAGCTGAAATTAGAGCGTGCCGGGATGTTGGTGGACGGTCTTTCTGATGAACGAATTATATGGGAAAACACAGTAGCGTCATTAACTGAGTGTTTTGACTGGCTGCTTGGTGATTGCTTGATATCTACCGGATTTGTGTCTTACCTCGGCCCGTTTGAATCCAATTATAGACAGGAACTAATGGTCCAAGGCATTTGGTCCAAGGAGGTAAGTTCAAAATTCGTCTTTTTTTTTTTTTCATAATTCTTTATCAAACATCAAAAAGTAATTTTATATCAATAGATTAGCGAACCGCTCTTCAATGACCTTGACCTTGACATATGTTGAGAAAGTCGTGACCCTAAGTAACAATGAAAAGGTTTTAGCCGTCGGACTTTCTTCATTAAAAAGTTATTAACAAAAAAAGTTTGACAAATATAGCAGTTATTTTGAGTATTATAAGATATACATGAGACTAATATACCGAAGTACATGCGTGGACAGAGGGGCATGTTTTACAGGGGGTCGGGGGGGGGGGGGGGACCTCGCTTTACAACTTACCAAGTACATGCGTGGACAGAGGAGCGTGTTCCACAGGGGTCGGGGTGGGCGAAATTTTAAGAAGTAAAGGTTAGTGACAACTTACAACTGATAACATCGTGTAACACGATTTTTGTTTTAACTTAATGACTATGTTAGTCATATTTCTTGTGCTTAAAGATGACGAAAAATTATTGGAATTTTGCAAAAAGATTGCTTTTGTGACCAGGACATTGTATTTTTTAAATTTCAATATTTTTCCAGGATTGGAGATAAATTTGACTCTAGGTGTGCTTTGATTAACGGGTAAAAATATTTTTGTCTTTGGGGGGATAGTCTAAACCTCCCTCGAACTGAGAAATGTGCGGTAGAAGTGTCGAATAGAGAAAATACATTTTTAATGGCTACGTTTCTCAAAAAAATTAACGTTTTTTTATTTTATTTTTTATAAAAAATGTTTTTTTCTATTCGACACACCTACCACACATTTCTCAGTTTAGGGAAGGTCCAGGAAACTCCACAAAGCCAAAAATATTTTTACCTGTTAATCAAAGCACACCCAGAGTCAAATTTATCTTAAAATATTGCAAGATTTTCCAGGATTGGAGATAAATTTGACTCTGGGTGTGATTAACAGGTAAAATATTTTTGGCTTTGGGGGGATAGTCTAGACCTCCCTTAAACTGAGAAATGTATGGTAGGTGTGCCGAATAGAAAAAAAAACATTTTTTGTGGCCACATTTTTAAAAAAATTAACGTTTTTCTTATTTAATTGTTTATAAAAAATGTTTTTTTCTATTCGACACACCTACCACACATTTCTCAGTTCAGGGGAGGTTAAGGCAACCACACAAAGCCAAAAATATTTTTACCTGTCGATCAAAGCACACCCAGAGTCATCTTCAATTCTGGAAAATCTTGCAATATTTTTCCAAGTTTAGAGATAAATTTGACTCTGGGTGTATTTTGATTAGCAGGTAAAAATATTTTTAGCCTTGTGGGGTTGCCTAGACCTCCCCTGAACTGAGAAATGTGTGGTAGGTGTGTCGAATAGAAAAAAACATTTTTTATAAACGATTAAATTAAAAAACGTTAATTTTTTGAAAAATTTTGCCATAAAAATGAATTTTTTTCTATTCAACACACATATTACACATTTTTCAGTTCAAGGGAGGTCTAGACTATTTTCCCAAAGCCAAAAATATTTTGGCCTGTTAATCAAAGCACACCTAGAGTCAAATTTATCTCCAATACTGGAAAAATATTAAAATTTCAAAAATACGATGTTCTGGTCACAAAAGCAATCTTTTTGCAAAAATCTAATAATTTTCCGTCATCTTTAGGCACAAGAAATACGACTAACATAGTCATTAAGTTTACACATAAAAAAAGGCAAAATTTGTTGCCTAGTGTAATCGACTTGTCCTGAATATAAAGTATTCTCTGATTTTCCTTCATTCGTACATATACTATTTCCACATACATATCAGTCGTTTATGTCTATTAGTACTTAAAATAACTGCTGCATTTTCCAAACTTTTTTTGTTAATAACTTTCTAATGAAGAAAGTCCGACGGCTAAAACCGTGATTGTTACTCAGGGTCATGACCTTGACAATATATGTCAAAGTCAAGGTCATTGGAGAGGAGTTCGCTAATCTATATATTTACCCACAAAATTTTCTCTCCAGATTTTTTAAACTATAATGACGTATTACATGCAATCTTAATCACATTTTTCTAACAAGGACTATTAAAATAGTACAATCTATAGAAAAAATAGGGAAGTGATTTTCGTTACTTATATTTTACAATATTAAGTGAAAAAAACCCGCTTTGATATCAATTAATATTGAATATAAACTGACATTTGAGGTCCGGAGCTTGGATTTTTAATAGCCTTATAATGTTGTTTCTGTGTGTATTCACATAACTTTTCCAATATTAATAAACTGCGTGCCGACTAAATTGTCAAACTTACAACACAGCTCATGTTGGAGTAGTAAAATCCCCTTCTTCCCCCTAATTAAATCGATTCGATTCAACTTTTTGATGTTAAGAAAAAACTATAAAGAATTGATTTTGATATTGATTTATATTTTTATACAGTTTATACTTTTATTTTATCGTAAGAGCGATTAATTTCTTTCATATAGATATGTATTGTAATTTATCACTTATTTTAATGTAACAATTACAATCGCAGTCACTGAAAGTAATTGACTTTGGTCAAGCGGACTTTATGAGAGTTCTGGAAATAGCAATTCAGTTCAGAAACCCAGTACTGCTTGAAAATATTGTAGAGACCTTCGATCCGGGTTTGAACCCGATTCTCCAAAAAGCTTTTATTAAATCAGGCAGAATTTAACGTCGCTAACATAAAATTATGTTTGCTTAATTGCAGTATATTTGTGTAGAAATTATAAAAAGTTTATTTATTTATTAAAATTAAAAAATATTAAAAAAAAATTTTAATATACAATAAATTTTTATTCTATATCGTCAAAGAAACGAATAATATAAATAAGAAAATACTTATATTTTTGTTACATTTAACTCGGAGATATGATTAATTTACTATAAAACAAAAGTAACATTTAACGTAAAACACAGACACTAATTTTGTTTTATTTTGCCTATAATAATCTTCATTATTCTACATCTCCGACGATGTAGACGGTCAAGTGATGATCCGATTTAACGACAAAATGATCACTTACAATGAGCAATTCCGGCTGTTAATGACTACGAAACTCTCGAATCCCCACTATGCTCCAGAGATTTCAACTAAAACGACATTATGCAACTTCACCATTAAGGAGCAGGGTAACTAATAGTCTTATCGTATACTTTAGAGGAAGATGGAACAAGATTAGGGAATATAACTCTATCCCGCGCGATGTAGGGCTCGAAGCGTAGCTCCTAGCAATTGTGGTCAGGAAAGAGATGCAGCAACTCGAAGAACAGAAAGACAATCTGGTTCTCACAATTGCATCCGATAAACGGACTCTCAAAGAACTATAGAAGATAAAATACTTTAGTGAGTTCTACAAAATTGCCATGAGCTTTAAGTCCAAACACATTTTTCGTTATTAAAAGATGTAGACTTGCACGCGTACGCGCGATGCACTTTATTCTGAACATATTAATTATATAGATTAGTTACCCAATAAGCAAACTGCCCGCAGTATAACAAATTGGCAGCAGATTTGCTCAGATATCGCAACAGATCATCTGTATCCGCATTAAACTCGTGTTTTGCCGGCAGAACCTGTCAATATAATCTGACAGTATAGATTGTCAGCAGAAACCGAATAGAATCTGTCATTTCGTATACATTTGAATACATCATTTAAATAGTCACGAAATGGTAGATTTTTCTTGTTTCTGCAGTTTCTCAGTTTCTGTAATCATGTTCTGTTAACAGATTCTGTTACAGTTCTGCTGACATTCTATCAATAAAACAACAGGCATTTTCAAAATCTATTCTCGACAGATTTGACTATTCGGGTATTTGTTTCGATCGTTAATTCGTAATATTAATGTTTACAATTAATTAGCTGGGATAATTAATAAAATATGTTAATATATTTTCTTATCAGTTTGCTGAGCGTGGCGGGAGAAACTTTTCTGGGTGACTTAGACTTACTAAATACCCTGCAGACATCAAAGGCGACGTCTATTTCTATTCAAGAATCTCTAGCTGTCTCTTGCTGAACAGACAGAAAAAGAGATAGATCTAGCGAAAGAAGGGTATCAACCATGCTCGAAGCGTGCCTCGATTCTTTTTTTTACCCTGAACGACATGAGCGCTATCGATCCCATGTATCAGTTCTCCCTCGATGCATACAATGCACTGTTTATGCTTTCCATCGACAAGAGCCCTAAGAAGACAAACTTATCCGAGAGGATTAATAGTTTAAATGATTGTCATACACACGCGGTTTACAGGTATAATTTAGTACAAAATCTATTTTTTAATTTCTTAATAAAACTTGGCTGCGGTTTTTACTGATGAACAAGAACTACGATTAGAATTCCTAAATACACTTTGCCTTCTTTTATTCTGTAATGTCTGTCATCATTAATTTGCATTAGAACGAAATAACTAGGATAAATTGCAATCTCTCTTTCATAAAACGATGTATACCTAATATTGTTTTGAACAATAATCTTTCAAAAGAATATTTTAACGCTAATTTATATATTTAAATGGGAATGTATACTAACATAATATATCTATACTAATTACATAATATAATCTTTGCGAGAAAATTTTTTAATGAAAAATATATCTCGTTTTTACCAGTTTCTCATTTTTTACACAGTATCATAAATGTTTTAATGAAAATTTTTTAATGAAAAATATATCTCGTTTTTACCAGTTTCTCATTTTTTACACAGTATCATCAATGTTTTGTTAGAAAATGCTGAGACGCGCGCGCACACGTTCAACATAATGTGACGCCGTTACAGTCCTTCTACTTTGAAGATATTTTGATATAGGTACGCAAAAGAAAAATGTGGTCTTAGCGAGAAAAACAAACTGATCTGACGGATTTTATTTTTGCGAATAGGAACACGTGCCGAGGTCTGTTCGAGCAGCACAAACTACTCTTCTCTTTTCACATGTGTGTCAAGATATTGGATGCGCAAGGTAAGATCATCCCAGGAGAATACGCGTTTCTGCTCCATGGCAGAATCGTGCTGGATCGGGAAAATCAGCCGGACAAACCCGTGCCGTGGCTGCCGGATGAAACTTAGGACATCACGAAACTCGACAAGCTGCCCGGATTTCACGGACATGTTTTTTCTTTCGAGCAGCTCTCGCGAGATTGGCACAATTGGTACGTACGACGTCGTACAACGTCGCATCGTTATTTCATCACGTTATTTCGACGCTTTAGCTTCTTTTGATAGATCATTTTCACAACACTCTTCTTTTAGCTGTCTTTTAGTATTTAAGTTGCACGTAACTGTGCTAATAAAGCCACGAAAAAAAATCAATACATTTGTCAAATACCTACTGACTTAAAAGAAGTTTCAGATTTCATCAAAGAGAATTAGAATTAACTGGGAAACTAGACAATATATGACAAATTTTTTTTTATTTTAAATATTATTTTAAACCGCAACATATCCTTAAATTGCTCGTATTTTGGCCATTAAGTCCATTGACCTTCTTCCATAGCTTTGCTTATAACGAACGTTGACCTGCCCAATTCTTAATTTTTTTTTTGTTATAATAATACAAAGACAATACAGAAACAAACATGTTATATATGCATGTATATACTTATAATTATTTATTTTAAATATAAACATGAATAAACAAAGGAAAGATCGAGCCATTTATGGTCAAAGCTCTTAGATAGCTTAATAATGTTTCTGTATTATACGCGTATTTTCTAACATATTAAACTGCGCGTCAATTATTTTTTGGACTTCGGCGCGCAGTTTAATATGTTGAAAAATACGCGTATAATTTGGAAATATTATTAAGCTATCTAAAATCCAAGTTTGGACCGTAAATGGCTCTTTCCTTTGTTTATTGATTGTATATTTTAACGGTCTTAATATATATTAAATATAAACGTTATTATCCATCAAAAATATTTTTGGCGAATAGATTTTTACGTAGTATCTTAAATTCTTATAAACCCGTTTACATCCGCAGGCACATCAGCACGGAGCCGGAAGCTACATCGCTGGTCGGCGAATGGGAGGGAGGGTGCACCGAGTTTCAGAAAATGTTACTCATTTGCAGCTGTCGACCTGACAAAATATGTTTCTGCATCATGACCTATATTGTGCGCAATCTCGGTCAAAGTTTCGTAGAACCTTCTGTACTCGATCTAAAAACAGTGCTAGATGATTCTGTGGCGCGGACACCATTGATATTCGTTCTTTCGCTCGGCGTGGATCCTACCGGAATGCTCACGCAATTAGCGGATAATCAGGGAATGACGGCTAATTTCCTGACGTTATCGCTAGGCCAGGGACAGGCTCCTATTGCTACAAGGATACTATTTATAAGAAGCTTACACAATTGTACAACATATTTGTATATTTAAGATACTTTAAAATCAAAGAAATAAGAAGAACGTAAAACCATCATATTTTACTCTTTACTTTAAATATAATTTTAAATCTGTCATCTCGATAATATTAATGTTCAAAGTTTGGATCAATATTTGATACCCCAGTGATTTTCATATTATTTTATTCTCTACGCAGCATGATAAAGATCGGTGCCAAAGAAAGATCTTGGGTATTTCTTGCAAATTGCCACCTCGCGCTCAGTTGGATGCCCAAGCTCGATAAAGTCGTAGAAACGCTCATCTCCAGCCAAACTTTACATCCAAGATTTAGGTATGCCAAAGTTATGAAATACTGTTTTATATTCTTCATAAAATTTTTCGTACTATTTTTCACGCAATATAGTACGCCGGAAGTAATTATAATAATTATTAATAATTTTAACTTTGTTAATAATAAAAAAATTATTAAAATAAACATTTTTAACAAAATTTTTTACGAATAATATAGCTAGAAAAATCCATGTATTTATGAACACAACTAGATGTAACGATATAAATGTTTTAAAAATAAACGTTTAATTCTTTCACAGATTATGGCTTAGCTCAAGTCCAACCTCTCAGTTTCCTATATCGATTCTTCAAGCCGGGATAAAAATAACTACCGAGCCGCCAAAAGGATTAAAAACAAACAAAAAGCGCCTTTACGGTTTAATCACCAAAACGCAGTTCGACTTGTGCCGAGAAAAGTCTAAATACAAAAAGCTACTATTCACGCTTATCTTCTTCCACTCTGTTCTTCTCGAGCGGAAGAAATTCCAGCAACTTTTCTGTGGAGATTTCTTTGTCGAGGGCTTCGTGTTCGAACATGTTTCACGACGCCACTTTGGAGTTGTAACGTCACGTACTACGTTTTTTTCTCTTGCTTGACTCATTTCCCTTCGCGTTCTCGAACTTTCCTCCTCCTTTTCGGTATTTTAATATTTTAAATAATTAAATCATTTTATTAATTCCTTAAATTTATAGTTTAAGAAAGAGACATTATCGCAACGCATAATTTAAACAAGGAATAGAGGAGAAGAAGGTGGAAGGAGAAAATAATTTAAAATTGTTTACCGTGTTATTGTACATTTATTTATTCATTAACCTACTACATTATATCCCCATTTAAACAAGGAATTATATCACTCACATACATCAATAGGTCTCTCCTTCAAGGAATCATACAAAATTTGATCTATAGCATACACTATTAATTCACATTCTAAAATTGAATATTTATTACAAACGCCGCGCAAGATTTTAGCGGCGTCATTTTTTTCGGTAATACGATCTCTTAGTAAGATACTTGCACATTCTCTACATTTCGCATTTACCTCTTTTGCTTGCGGTGCTAGCTCGACGTATACATTATCGAGACACTGTTCGAGTTCAAATAGAAACAGTACGGTTGACGGCTTCATGTACAAGCATGTGTCGCGTAACGTAAGTTTCACATTATTTTCACCGCGCATTTTAACGAGTTCCATTTGTAGTTCTCGTATAGACAGCGATGAAAATGTGGTTGACTCTATAAGTTTTTCGATGTCCGTGCGTTTTTCCATGATCATTGTCCATGTTCCATAGGCATCGCGATTCGGTTTCCTCGGTTGTCGCCAAGGATCAATTCTACAAAAGAACTGTGTGGAGGTCTCACGCTGATCCCAATTTCCAAATACTTATAAGCAGTTGGTGTTAATGCGAATCGTCTGCTCAAGATACGAGGCGTATAACGAGGTTTATATTTATCGAGAAAACTGTAGAAAAAGAATAAAATAGATAAATGATTTATGGAAAAATAGGTTTTGGAAAAATATATGCAAAGTAATACTTACGTATCACGCTGGTTCGATGGAGTTTCACAAGGAATCGGCACGTAATAATTCATACTTGTGCTGCTTCCCACAGAGGAGTACATCGCTGTTGCTTACAAGATTCGAACTGCTTCCACACGGGTGACTGATGCAAGACTGAACATGTAAGGATCGGGTATGACTCATTATAAAGGAAGGGAAGGGAAGGGATTATTCCCCTTCCTTCAGCATTTCAAGCACCAATGTCAGCGCTGCTTACGTAGAAGTTATTAATAAAAATTCTAAGAAATGAAAAAAAGTTGACGTTAAAAGAAACGCAAAGAAAGCCAACGCATCTTTCAAACATTTGCTAACCACTAACAACTAATGGGGAAAGGGAAAAGGAAATAAAACATTGTAAAGTTTATATAATTTATTTATTTATTTATTTATTTTTTAAAAAATTTCAACTCTTTCTGGCGTGACCACCAGTTAAATAATTTTAATACATTTTGTAATGCGCAATTCTTAACATGGTTTCCACATCGCATAGTATTAGTATCATCTAGATTATTTAAAGATTCGATATCTTCATAATCCAGAGTCTCGACGATTAGGTTTTTGCTCGCATAATTTTCAAGCAGATCCACCAGCCATTCTAGTTTCTGACATCCCTTGACGTACACCAGAGTCGATGGCGTCTCGTCGTCGTCGTCATCGTCATCCTCTTCTGTACCAAGCACGGCCGATGTAATTATGCGTTCAGCCATGCTGTACGGTACGTTTCCCATTGTAGTCCATGGTGATTTCTAATCAACCAGGAAGCACACGACTTGTCGGATTTTGTGAGGAGACTCCACGGCATGGGGTGTGTAAAAATGTAATGCGCCAGAACGACCCCCTTTCGCAACACCGCCACCTCCTTCACGACAAATTTCATCCCGACGGTGAATCCTTGCAGATCGACAAACGTTGGCACGATCATGATGCAACGAAGGAGCGATCTGTACTGTACCTAATCGCGATGCATCTTCCTCTCTTATATCGGAATATTTGCAGATAATGCAATTTACGTGATCTTGCGCACTACGTTCGACAACGGGCTGTATTCGATTATGCGATCATGCAAAATGAGACAATAGGCGGTAGTATTCGCGGGTACATTCTCTTTGCAGTCAAATTCTATTCGCACATCCACGGTGGCGCTCTTGACGGACTCGTTCTGTCGCGAGCAATCAATGACCACAAAAGGTCCATGCATCAGGAATGTGACCACGGTGCACAACGTTTCGTAACAATCGAATCCGTAATGAGCTTTACGGAAACGTGCATACATATCAAAAAGGATGGCGTATCGTTTTTTGTCAATGTCTAGATTCATATCGTCGTATGGATAAAATTCAGAGTTTAGATAAAGTTTCACGTTGGTCAAGTTACAGTGGTCGAATCGACTAGCATCTCAAGACATAACATTCTTTCGGCCAGTTTGGAGAGCAAGGATGACATATCGCGGTTTTTCTAGCTGAGTCGCAGTTTTGACGGCCCATGAATGCTTCGTTGTGCTCTGCAGCAGGGGATACTCGTACAGATCCCAAGAACGGAAACTTATACTCAGGTAACGCCCGTTTTCCAAGGCGCGCAGCATCGATAGCTTGTTGACCTCGTTTAACGTAACATGAGGCATTCGCCACTGTACTTTAAACAATTCGACTTCCGGCTCCGTCGTCGGATTTCCCACAATGGTATTATTGTCGCTACGTGCTCGTATCAAAATTAATTCGTGACGAGCGTTAACAACCACGTGTTTGTAATCTTCGCAAAAGCCCAGCAACATCTTGAGCGGTACGCAAAAGTTGAAATATCCTTCCGGTATGTTTGATGCAATGTCCCATCCAGCGTTCCGCATGATCGAAGCATTGTCGTACGTTAGCGATACATAGTTCTTGATAATACTGGTTATTCCAACGTTTCTGCTGCGATCAATCTCCACGCCGTTGAGTTCATATCGAATTTCATCAAACATGAACGCCACACAATTATTTACAAACGTTGCCTGCGACTCGTCGTTCCTTTTCTTTATCCTCAATATTCCTTCAACGTAGAGAAAACTTTCACACGGCAACGTATACAGATCCTGCTGTTGTATGGGTATTCGTATCTCGTCGCTATGCTCAAACGTTGTGTTGGCGTACGGGTTGTACGTGTGAGTCTCGATCTTGACGATGCGATCGTCAAAGACCGGCTCGCCTCCGACCTTAAGGATATCGATCATGTTTTCTCAGATATTTCGCACCGCGAATCCCAAAGATTGCAAAAATTCAACGTTCGATGCTCTTAACTTCTTCTTCGTGTTTTAGCGCAGCCTGACAACGATAATGATGGTGATGGTGATGATTGAATGATATCGTTGGTCACTACCGTAGTGTAGATAGTCTTATCTCTTGCGTGCTCTGAGTTGTTCAATACGAGCATCTCATATGTCGCGCACACTCACACGCGCGTTATCGCTGCTGCCGTCGTACGTGTAATCTCACGGTGATCTCCTCTCCTCGAAAATCAAGCAATTGTTCGTCTTGATCCACGACGCGTATCGTTAGCTCCGTAATGCTCCGCGCGATGATCGGTAGATAAATGATCTGCGCCGGCGTTTCCGATATCTTATATCCTGGTGGCACGTTCGGAGAAAATTCATGTATCGTATGAACACGTTTACCGTTGCTGTACGCACCCGCGGTCACGTTACACTCTATGCGGATTATGTTTATGTTAATGATATTAATCGGTTGATCGGATTGATGCCATTTTCCCGGTGGCAATATACGCTCCGGCGAGAATCCCAGCAACGATCCAATGTTGTTGGGCTTGCTAAAGTTTACACTGAAAGCGCAATTGATCTCGCTCTTCATCGTGTTGTAATTAGCACGGAGCACCATCGGGTATTTTACAGTCTCGTCTTCGTCCTCGTAATCGTCCTCGTCCTCGTTGCCGTTTGCGCGAATTTCACTTCTGACGGTCCCCTCTCGCGTGATATCCGCGACCGATGTATGATTATCGCGATTGTTGGAACGACCTACGCGTCGGCCGCGTTGCGGGCGTTTCCGTAAAATTGCGCGTTTCAAAAACTGGTGTATGGCTCGTATCTCGTACGATCCCTCGGGAATCGTAATTTCCGTGTCATCCTCGTCAAAATAGAATTTATTATTCGAGGAATTTACGTTCGGTATCGTGTGATAAGTTTCAAAAACTGTTAGACCGAGCTCGTAGTCGCCGTCGCTCAAATCTACGGCGGGAAAGTAGTGCACCGCGAGGATGCTGCTCTTCCCGGTCAGCGTGAATGTCATAGACATGTCGGGAAAACCGTTCGACTAACACTGAGTCTCCGCGGGCACCGTCAGCTTTTAAATTCGCGCTGATTCATCGATCGTCTGGAGAAATCGTAGACACAATTGTCCGCAGATGTTCTGATCATAAGTTTGAAAGGGCGTGTGATTGTACTCAATCTTTGTCACGCTCGGTTCGAAATATCGCACCAACTCCTTCGACGGTCGAAGATTACCGAAACTGTCGAAATACATCACGCGGTTTCCCCTCTTTGCATACGCCACCCAATGAGTACCGGGGCCAGCTGCATCGTTTAAATTTACAATACCGCTCTCGTTTCGTCGTATGCCGTCGATCGGTAACGAGTCACGCATGAAGACACCTCTAAAATACGGAATGCGCATACGCTTTGCCAGTTGTTGCAGTTGTACGTTGGTAGTTGCACCCGTGGGCATATTTAACGTCTCTTTGACGTTTCTTTTTTTCCTTTCTTCTTCTTTGATGTCACTCCCTGCCCGCGTTTATATGGAGCGAGATAAAGTCTACGACCTTCCATGG